>VWYP01002263.1:109336-171522 GCA_013400435.1 Pycnonotus jocosus | reverse complement strand
ATGTGGTCTTTGCTGTGAAGTTCATATGTCATCTGAAGATGTAGAATCTGACAGCTATTCCAACAGAAATGACGTTGGTTTTATCAGCCAAACAAAATTGTTAGGTAAGCATGGAAGCTGCATGTGTAATATTAAACATTTTTCAAATAAATTCCATTCCTGTCTACAGAACTGCAAAGCAAATAGAAACAACATTGTGATTTTTTTTTGCTTTTACCACATTTTTCCATACTGCTGCATACCTACTTGTATCAACCCATTTCTGTTCTGAAACTAGACACAAACATCTACCATTACTGCAGATCCTTTTCATGCCCAAGAAATTCTTCAAAAATAAGATTAAACAGTTTGAACCCTACTCAATCACAGTCCAATTTAATGTACAAAGTTCCACAGTTGCAAAGAAGTAATGACTAGGATGCTCCGAGGTACAGACAGGTTTTCTTCAGATTTCCCTCTATTATTTGGTTTGCAGCAAATGTTTCTATCCACTAAAATGTAAGTTTTAGTACAACTTCTTGCTAATAAACTGGTGTGATATTTGAGGAATTTCTGAGATACCTACCCTTATTTTGAGCCTACAGAATGGGTCAATAAATAGAGTAGTTCATAAACTCAGTCCTTCAAGACAATTACAATTTTTCTCCATACAAGAAGAATAAACTAAACCACAAATTACACAAGAGCTCTCTTGTTTCTTCTTAGTCAAAAAGAATAATGGGTCACTATGTGTGTATAGATACTAAATCCAGTAATAAAAGGTATTCTGCTAACAATATTATTGCACCAAAAAAGACCTACCACAGCTGTATGCTTTTCTTTTTCTGATAATAGTGCCTTTAGTTCTTATATCCTTAACCTACCTTTTTCACTCTCATTATATCACCATTACCTTAATTATTTAATCCAGCAGATTTGTTTCTCTCAGAACAAAGAACATTACAAACTGCATTTTACTTACTCAAAGAACTCCTAAAAAATTCAGGAATTGCATAGCTTGTATAGATAAAAGCCAGACATGGACAACCCTAGCAGAAGCTTTTGACATGTTTATAGTGCCTCCTAAACATACAGGAAAATAGACACACAAAGCTGTCAAAGTGTCAAAATAGCACAGTACAGCACATTTTTTGTGTCCTCATGGTGGTAAATACAAGTAAGTATACAGATAACAAGTGTGCTCATAGTAACCATGATATGCAAAAATTACACAAGTCACAAGCAAGATGCACTAGATACATTTACACACTGACACCTGACACTATTTCTAAACACACATACTGGCTAGCAGTTTGGATATCAAACATTTTGTTGCACAAAGGATATTACACTGAAAACATAGTAAGTCAGCAAATCCACCCAAGAGACCAGTTTTCAGAGATATATTTGAGATGAAGGCCATAGAAATCTACAATAGTTATTCGGGTTTTTCAGTACTAACTCACTTAACACTAACTTAAAGTGATAGGAAAAGGCAGAAAATAATACAATTTAGTTATATAGTAAAGACAAAGTACACATCACTTTGAAATTACCTCAGGTTCTAAATCAGCTTGGATATAGCTGAGATCAAATCCCAAGTACTACTGAACACTTTTGATGTCCTACCATTTCTGCACTACCCATATATACTTAGCTGGTCTGATAAAAAAGACACTCACAGGAAATATACCTGAAAAATCTGTAGCCAGAAATTAAAACAAGATGACTACAAGATATTGCATCATCTCCACAGTACAGAATGGTCAAGAATGGAAAAAAACTCAAACAACTAACTATAGGAGAAAAAAATGGCTCCTGAAATGATCTTGCTTTATATATTATCAAACACACATACATTTGTACAGAAATTTGTAAAATCCCTTTCAGGATTATAGGTCTAATTGGGACCTTCAAATACATTGTCCCTCTATCCCCCCAGAGTAACACTTATTTCCGCTGTACTGTAAAACCATGCTAAAGCTTATTCCTACAAAGAAATAAGAGTAATTAGTAACTAATTTTTTTCTGTTACTTCTTTTCTGCTCCCTTTTCAAGATTTCCAACTATAGTATCACATCTTGCCAGCAGAGATGCTGCACAGTTTACTTCAATGACAAAAAGGATGCTTATATCCTCCTCATTACAATTTTTGGTCTACTCCATGTTCTCAATACATCTTGCACTTGTAAGAAGTACCAGATGTACTGCCCATGTAGTGTTACACAGTACAGGGAAATAGCTCTCCACTTTCTAGAGCTTAAGGCAATCCTTTAAAAATCAGCTAATACAGCTTGCTCAAACTCTCTGGTCCTTAGGGCAATTCAGATTGCTTTTGCTGTCAACAGTGGCCTATTCCTGCCTGATACTTATTGGCAGCACATGTAGCTGGTAAGGTAGTGCCACAGCATACCATGTTACCTTTTTTGCAACTATTTTGGTGCCATATGTGCCAAGTCTTCTGTATCACATGAACAGATTTATATATTCAAGGGGCATTTACAGTCCTCTGTTGTGTGAGCTGGTTTGTTTCTGTCAGTCTTACTTTACTACTAAGCAAATACCCATATGCAAAATATTCTTAAGAATATGAGCACCTGAGCTAAAAAAGTGCATTCATGGGGAAAGTCATCAGTTTTCTGCCTGTTTGACTTCTGGGTCTGGCTCACTACAGGACCCCATGAAGACCACAGCCAGGAAAGGCAAGCACAAAGTCAAAGTACAGCAGTAAGGGGAGAACAAAAATTTGCAGCAAACTGCACTGAGTTTAAGAAACATCATGGAGATTTTCATTACAACTGGACAATGTAATGAGTAATCTATCACAGCCCTACTTTGAGCAAGAGGCTGGAGTGGATGACATCTAAAAACTTTCCAAAACTTAATTCTTCAATGAGAGTGAATGTAAAAAATCAAATCAACAAAAATACTCATGGTGGTTAAATAAAAAATGCTATTTCATGACCCTTTAGCTACCAAGAGCATCAGATCAGGTACCTATCAAAAATCCATTGTACGTGGTGCTTGTGTTTCTACAATGACCATTTTTTCCAGAACACCTAGGACAACATAAGGCTTGGACAAGTACTATGATAAAATTTTTAATTGCAATGGTTTTACAAAAAGTGTAAAATTCTGATCCCTGTAGCTGAACTCTTTTCCCTTTAAAAAAGCCATCCTTCTTCCTTGCCATTTTGGGTTTGGGGTTTTTTTTCTGTCTGGATCCTAATTAAGCATGAAATCAACAAACAGAAACAGTCACAATATTCTATAAGACTATGCTTTGCTCCTTAAAAATACATTAAATTTAATGTCAGAAGAGTTATCAGTAAAAGTTTTCTAATAAAAGTAAACTTTATAGCATAAAGTAAGTACTTTTTTTTTTTTATTCTTCCTTCCTCACCCAGTACTTCAACAGGAAGATTAAGAACTGCTGTTTGCCTTGGCCTTAAGAAAGTAAAATTCGATATACTTAAACTCTCAAGTCTGGATCATTCGTTTAACTACACTGGCATGAGATTATCCTGAAAACTTTGATACAATGAAGCTATTTATCTTACCATAGACAAACAGATCAAAAACATTCTGCCAGTTTCAAAACACTTTATAAAACCCACTGCAATCACCAGTCTGCTTTTAGTCTACTCCTATTGACACAGAGTATGCATTCAGAATATATTTGTCTATTCCATCAATAAAATACAATTTTTTTCGAACCCTGAGTTGTAGAATGCATATCCTCTCAAAATTTGAAGTGTCATGGTACATTTCTTATCTCAACTTCTGTTTTATTACTTAAATTTATTTTAAAATTACATGCAGTCAACTAGCTTATTACCAAAACATTCTCTGTTTGCAACACAATCCACAAGTTCTTGCATTTTTCTGTAATTTTAACTCTGCAAACTTAGAAAACCATACTAGCAATTACAAGGGGAAGACTGAAACAAAAATTTAGGTATTCAAATTTCTCCATTTCTTACTTGAAATTATTTTTTACTTGCAAATTCCATTTGCCAACCTGTCAAGGCTTCTACTCTGTACAGCCTGTCCTGAATAAAAGACTGTGAAGCAAAAGAATGTTGACGAATAAAATTTACAATGTCTTTTGCACAAATATTGCCAAAGTTGGAGGAGAAAGAGAAAAGAGAGCAATTTCCCTGCAGAGTCAAGCTGCTAAGTACCCATAATCACTCCAAAAATCTTTGTCAGAATGTGACAAACCCTATGTTTCTACCATACTGCGCACCATTTTTTTTTTCCTCCTCTGACAGAACCACAGCAGGTAGTAATTGTGCTACTCAAATGTCAGCCTACACACAGTATTGTTCACAAAGCTTGGTTATGAATATTAAAAAGTATGAAAATGAGTAGATTGTCATATTACACATCTATATTTAGATGATTATGATGTTCTTCATAATCCTCAAATCATTTCAGAAACTGTACACAGAACTGAGAAATGAGAAGACACTTCCAAGGTCCTCTTCTAAAGACTGTTACTGCTAAAGCACGCTGTTCTCTGAGCAAAGCAGCTTCCTCTAGAACAACTGGAAAATGCAAACAGACATTATCTGGAATCAGAATATCTGACTTGATACAAGAAGAAAATCAACAACCAACGTTTCTCAAAAGCAATCTAATTCCAGGACATTCCAGCAGAAAAAAAAAAACAGCTTCACTAAAGAGGTGGGGCAATAGAATGAAAGGACCTAAAAACAGTATCTGGAAAAGAAGGCAACAAAAGCGAGGAATGGAGAAAGAAATGGGAGCAGCATTAGATACACTCTGTAGCTCCTATTGAAGCAGATAACATAATTGTCTTTTAGACTCTTAGGACACAGTCTTATCATAAAGCAGAAAAGCAGACAGTGCTCAGCACCATGGCAACATTCACTTGCTTAATCACCAGCCCAGAAGGCTCCCAACAAGATCATTGGAAACATATTTCACTTTTCCATAGTAATGCAGAAGATCAGGAAGGTAATCGCAATAGGACAGACACACAAAGAAAGCCAATGCTTTCATTCAGCATCAAGGAGTTTGTATAGATGTACATTTGTTTTGTATAAACAAATTCTCATGGCTAAATCATCACCAGTAAGGAAGTTAACATACCTTTCAGTCGATGACTTAGAATCTGTTCCAGAATAGCTGCAAAATTATTAAATTCAGGGGAAGTATCATCTATAGTTTCAAAACAGGAACGGTCAATCAGAGTCTTGACTGAAAACCTAGAGCAAAAATACGGGACAATCATAAATTAAATGAATAATTAGTGGAATAATAGCAGGGCAGTAGATTGTATAAACCAAAAGAGCAAGGAACCAGAATCCACCTTGATGATTTCAAGTTCAGTCAGAGCAACAGGAACACAAAAAACATTCAGATATAGCATAGAAGTGCAATTATCCTTGTTGGTCTTAGGCATAAAGCCTTAAAAACAGAAAGAAAACAAAAATCCCCACCCTTTCCACATAGAAACAAGCTAGTTATCTTTCTCTTCTCTCAACTATTTTAATGAAGTTGTGGAAAAACAAGCACTCAAAAGCATCCAACATCAGTTTCTCTTTGTAATCGTAACCATAACTATTTTTTGCTCAACATTTTGTCAGTGCTCCTTTTATTCCCAAAAATCCATGTCAAATAATCAGAAATACAAACTTTATCCTATTATGAGAACACTGTAATTTCATCCTAATGCAAAAATAATCCAGACATATTATCAAACAATGAATTTTTATGCATTGTTAACTCTGCATTCACTTAGGCTGATTTCCCTGTGAATGAGGGCAATCCTTATTCAGCACTACATTACTTCATTCTTATGCTAGAAAAGCTTTCAATTTCAATGACCTAACATTAACATTGGAAAGGCCAAATCAAGTCACTGTAAAAAGCAGACAAGATGTAACTAGCCAACTGGCCAGTTTGCTGTATTTATTTACACCTACATTTATACAAACTTTTATTCTTATTCAGAGGATAGTTTAAACCTCAACAAATGTGACAAAAAAATGTTTGTCTTTTGCCTTCATAATTTTAATCATCATCCATTTTTATTTTCCTTTCTCTAACTTGTTCTTCCAGTTTTCAATTTCACACATTCTCAAACTTAAGTATTAAATCTGAAGCATTTACTGTGGGGTTTTTTTGCAACAATCTTATTTGTATTAATATTAATTTGTACAGCCTGAGGAGGTAGTTTTCACAACATCCAAATGTCAACAGTACCAAGTCAGGATGTTCTCACTCTGCCTGCTCCTCCCAGATCCTAAACCCGAGCGAGCGCCGGCTTCCTCAGTTTTGCCAGTTCTCCTTTTTATGGCACTCACTATGAACTGTTCTAGATTTTCAGTACTGGAAAGGAGGGAAGAAGTGACTCTAAAATATGGATACATTCTTAAAAAATATCCTCCACAGCATCTCAACACAAGCACTTCTATGGCATAGCTGCAGAAGCAGCACAGCATTATAGGCATGGGCAGGAATGAAGCTCCTTACACTGGTACTATTTTGAAATGCTCTGTACTACAGAAGTAAATCCCTCCTTAGTGGAGTCAGCACGGCCTTCTGATGCACAAAACTAATATGCTCAAACTTAATTGACACATAGCTCAAGAGTTTCGCTCAATTTTGTTTTACTCAGTAAACTTCTGAATAAAGACTCCCTATCTCACCTTTCCCACAGGCTTCAATTGTTGTAGTGTTTTTTGCAGAACAGGAATTAGGAGTGAATTAGGGTGGAGGAGGAAGCTTCTCCTGCAGTGCCAAATTATGACTCAGTTTTGAACTCCTACACATTTTTAACCAATTTTGAGTAAGTGAGAGACATGCATGCCTACCAGTTTACTGCTATCAACTCCTCTAATGGCAGAACTTATTGCATCCTAAAAACTATATCAGAGTTGAGAAAGTTTTGATAAAAAAAAAAAAACAAACTTCATTTTGAAAAACAAATGCCAATAGCAATGCCATGACTAAGCTAATATTAACTGTAACAAGACGAGTCCTCCCACACCATGCAGGTCTGAAAAAGACACGGTGCAGCACATCACTCACAGATCCATACACAAGATAGACAGTGAGTTAGCAGAGTGATGTACTGCCCTGTATACAGGAATATCATCTTAAAACCCAGAGATATGATCATCCATAAACTGCAGAATCAAGTAGAGTACAATATACTCTATTTGTATAGAGGCAGCTATGTCTATTTTTCCTGTATTCAATGTCATACTTGAAAGTTCACTAATTAATATTATATGGAATATCTATTCAGAAATGGAGATATATTCAAAAAGAAACACAAGCAATTTTGCAAACACCTCTAAAAATCAGAGATGAGCTTTTTAAAAAAAATTTAAAGTCTGCAACTCAATTGAAGAAAAAAATCTAGTACTTAAGTGATCAAAAATATTTATAGACCTAGGGTCTGATTATAAAAGACAGTCTAAGAGCTCATCATCAAAATGGTGTCATTTTTAAGAGCTCATATTACAGCCATAACATCAGAAATGTTAATTTTCATCTGTCTACTCTACCCTTTCACCAAAAACCTAAATCTTTATAGTCAAGTTGGGTTAAATTAGCTTTTAGAACTTACAGAGAGTGCAAGTACGTACTTCCATAGACCAGGAAGATAACAGCAGTACCGAGCAAAATTTGACTCACTAATATTTTTTTGAGATTTTAAAAAACCTCTTAGGTAAACATTTGTGTGTTATCTTTTTCCTCTGAACACTACAAAGAGGCAAACATATATTTAAGTGCAAGTTAAAAGTCAGGAGCATGTTTTGCATATTAGATATTCACACTTCACCATGTTTTCCATGTACCTTGGAAAAAGGATTAAGGGTGTATAGAAGTTATGCTTTTGGAAAAAGGTTACACTGTAAGCACAATTGTCCTCAGTCACTGAAATTGTTTCCAGTGTATGGGCCCCAAACCAGAAAGTCCACGCTCTTGCACAATTATGTGGAGCCACATGGAAACTGAAAGTCAAGAAACAAAAAGTCAGGTCCAAAATATGCAAGAGCTATGAAGAAAAAATGTCCATACAGCTAGAGTTGGAGCTGTTTCCTTGGTTCCCTGTATTGCTCCCATCTTCACAGAACCTCTAAGGTTGAAAAAGCTCCTTATTACTATGGAGTCCGACCACTAACAGTGCCAAGTCCACCAATAAACCACGTCCCCAAGTGCCACATCCACATTTTCTTGGAACATTTCCAGGAATGGTGCTCCTACCAGTTCCCTGGGCATTCTGTTCCAATGCCTGACCACCCCTTCCATGAAGAAATTTCTCTGAATACCCAATCTAAACCTCCCTGGTCCAACTTGAGGTTTTTCCTCTAGGCCTGTCACTTGCTATTGAGGAAAAGAGTCCAAGCACCACCACACTCCATCTTTTCTCCACTGGGCTGCCACAGCAGCCCTGCTCTCCAGAGCAACAGTCTGCTTGCATATCAGAGGTTAACTTCTAAGTGCACAGTAAGAGCATATAAGTAATGTCGCTTTTGTTGCTATAATATCTGTTGCTTCAAGACTTTAAAAAAAAAGTATTTTATCCAACACTTCCCATTATGTTACTGCAACAACTTTTACTCCTTGACTTTTCTTGGGTTTGTTGTTTTGTTTTGTTTTTTTTTTAATACAGTAACTGCCACTGGAGAGATTCCAATATCAGTGTTTCTAAATGACCTTCATGAACTCTGATGGTTTTGGATTATTGCACATTTTTCTCTGTCACAAATCTACTCTTGCTTGAGCCAAAAAGAAGATGTAGAAACAGTAGCATTCTCCAACCTTAAAAAGACCTTCTGAATTATGTAAGATTAAGACATTCTTGAATAAGAAAGACTTAAACCAATCTTTTTAGGATAGGTTCTTCCACTGTTTTGCAAGGTGCGCAAGAAGGTCTCCCAAGTTTCTTGAATAACTCCAAAGCAAAGCCAAACCTTTTGTGGATACATCCTGCATCTACAGGCTTATTTCCAAAAGAGCAACAAGCCTCTAACCAAAAAGCAAAAAAGTAGGAAATTAGACTGCTGTATGAATCTGTCCCTTTTCCTTGTCAGATTCTGTACCTCCTTTTAAGTGTTCAAATGAATGAAAGGATTTTGTCATGATTATTTAAAAGCAATTTGGAAAGTGTCATTGAAATACTGTTTTAAAGAATTCAAACTACTACTATAGAATAATCCCTAAGATTATGAAACAATATGCTTTATGCTAAACATGGCTTGTTCATGAAATCTGACAGTTCAGCTAAGGGTCAATGTCAGTGCAACGGCTCTTATGTGTATTAGCAAAATCACTGTTTCAAAACATATTTCCTAATAGTTGTTCGATTCTGTGTTAACATTCTGCATTTAAGCTACAAACATCACTTCTGAGGCCCATCTCAGTTGTTCTCTATCTATATGTATCTTTGATCTATGAATCCTATTGAAGACTAGATTAAAACAAATTGAAAAATCTATAACTAATAAAAGATCTCAGTGCCACTTATGGGAAAATTAAAGGGATCAAACTTCAGGGAAAGCAGGTGAGGAGAGAGACAAAGCTTAGAACATGCATTACGTACTCAAAAAATGTTCTGAGAATTATTCCAATTTAAATCAGGGCTGTGCAGTTACGATAACACAGCCATGCATTTTCACATCCAATTGGTGTATAGAACTTAAGTATCTATGTCACTTTCCATAGCTACAGTGACACTCAACATTTCAATGGAAAAAAACCTGTTCTTTCCAAAAACTGTAAATATGAGAAACTATCCACATCTGCAGAAGGAGTTAGATATCATCACTGTAAAAAAAGATGAAAAGCCTAAAGTCTGGTATAACTATTAAGTAAAAACATGCTAAATTGAAGCTTTGACAAAAGAAATTCATTAAATTATCAGAGACTCTTAACAGATGGTAACTCAGAAGTGTATCTTCCTTGTGATCTTTCCACTTCACTGGGGGGCAGGCCATACCATCCAAATTTGGTTGAATCAATTGACTGGAGCTATTTTTCACCAGAACAATTTCTTATTTTCATAGAATTCTGATTGGAAAGGACTAATATTTTACTCTTTTCAATACTAACTTGGCTATTCCTAACAAGTAACACATTTTTTCTATAATAGAAAATGTGTAATAACTACAGTAACGCTCAGAAATATTTTGAACATTTAATCTTACATTGGCAAAATAAAAATATAAATAAATTTACGTACATCATAATAATGCAAATCCTTTCCCCTCAACATCCTTTCCGAATTTTAATGAGAACTGAGAACAAACTGAGAACTTCAGGTTTTGTGAAGAAAAAGCAAAATTAAATCGCTTTACTGAAAACAATAAAAATACGCCAATCTCATGCAGTTTCTGCAGTAGCTCACTGTTTTATATGTGTTTAGCTGAATTTCCTCAGATTGCTAAGCATTTTTAAATACATTACACCATCATTGCAACTTCAGGACAAGGACATCAAATAAACCAATAAAACAATGTAACAGCACAGAGTTCTTCTCAAGTGGTAGGCAGAAAAAACAAGTTCTGTAGATTACAATGTGTTCCCTTTAAAAGAACTGTTTATATCCTGTACAATTGTGTCATTACTTGATAAAACTGGTGTTTTCCTGAGCACGCAGATTGGCAATGTCTGCATCTCTGTAACAACAGTGAAACTGAAAACTTCTTTTTCTATTATTTAAGCTGCTTTGGCAGGTTTGATAAAAAACTTTTTAAATTTTTTTGTTGTTGTTGTGTGTCTTTTTCACAGGTAGGAGTAGAGATAAGCTTACGAGCCCAGGAAAAGACAGAATAGCACTGATGCTACTCAAACATAGATACTATGACTTGAAGGAATACTGAAGCAAATTCATGAGATGAATTTGTCACACTTTGTAAAACCTGCTAACAGTATATCATAAAAGAAAAAAAAAAAAAGAGTGGAAAAGATGAGGTTTTATGGGTTTTAAAAAATCCTGCTGCAGCATTAAGTGATGATGGTACAAAATTATCTAATAGTTGTCCTGGCACTTTAATAAGATTTGCAAGAACTAAAATTATATCACAACCCTTATGAATCTGTTGAAGACCTTTCTCAGATAATATTGAAATCACTTAAATAACTTCAAAATTAAGCAATTGAAACAAACGACCAAATGGAGCTACCAGCATATCCACGTATATAAAAGTTTGCCGTGACGTTACAGGTCACTGCTGCACACCTGGAAATGCTGCATGAATTCCACAGTGACAGCAGTGGAAACGCTGAAATGGAACGTCATATAAACTGTTATTAAGCTTGCATAAGATGCATCAAAAAAATTCAAAAAGAGAAAGAAAGAAAGAAAGACATTTGAATACAGTAGCTCTAGTACTGCAGATCTCCTGATCTAGATCTCGTAGATAAAAATATCCCGGAGCGCAGCCTCTTCGGGATGCTCCTGCGGCACCGGCGCGCTCGTAGGAGCACACGGTCAGCGGCCTCCAGGGAGACTCGAGCCGCTTCCCCCCGGATACATCCCATTAACTCCGAACCTCATCACATCAACTCCGAACCTGACGCGCGGCCGGACCGCGTCAATTGAAGGGCAGCTACACCAGCCGTGCCCGCACGAGTCCAGCGCTGCCCAGCGCTGCCCTGCCTTGCTCCCGCACCGCCTTTCGCCCGAGAGAGCAAGCGTGGTGCCGAGAACAAACCTCTCAGTCTCCCGTTTCAAAAGAGGCCATTCGACGCCCCGCAGTAGCGGCACGGCCCGGTGAGCCCCTGCCCCTCGCCCGCCGCCCGGACACTCTCCCGCAGGAGCTGAGTCAGGATGGATGGAGAAGGCTGCCCTACCCCCGCGGGGGCCGGCACCGGCCTCCTTCCCCCGGACAGGGCTGCGGCGGGGCCACCACTCGCGCTCCTGCACCGACCCACCTGTGCGGAGCGGGGCCGGGAGCGAGGGGGGACGGTCCCCTCGGGGGGGCAGGGCCCCGGCCCGGGGCTCACCTGCACACCGTGATCAGGTTCCGTCTCTCCACCGCGGCGTTGCGGGACGGGACGCTCTTCCTCCGGGCGGAGATGTTGAGCCCCCCTAAGCCGAGGGACGCCATCTCCGCTGGGCAGGGCAGGTGGAGCCGCCGGGGCTGGCGCGGAGCCTTTGTTCCCGGCCTCCCGCTCTCCAGGATGCTGCGCCTGCCGCTGCCGCACGCNGGGGCTGGGGCGCTCCCCAGGGGCGCGCGCGGCGGAAGCGGGCGGGGGGAGCCGCACCTGAGGCGGCCGCGGGGGCGAGGGGGGCCGGCGATCGGTCGGAACCCCGAGGGAGCCCGGCAGCTCTCCAAGCAAGCCTCTGTAAAACTGTGGTCTTCCTTTAATTGTTATCGAGTCTTTCCCTTCTTAGCGCTTTGACGTCTAGAACTTCCCTGGTTGTGGCTTTTAGGGTTTAAAAAGCTGTCAGTCATTAGTTAGAATCATACAATGACAGAATCATTAAGGTTGGAAAAAACCTCTGAGATCATCGAGTCCAACCTTTTACTGAACACTACCATGTCAACTAGATGCCACTGAGTGCCACTTCGGTTCTTGAACTCCTCCAGGACATGCCTCCATCACCTCCCTGGACAGTCTGTTGCAGTGCTGGACAATGCTTTATGAAATACGTACGCTTTAGAGGCCATGCTTGTGGGAATACGGGAATGAAGTGGGAATACCCTTTGCCACCAAACTACAGCTGCCTCAGCTCTGAATTAAGGCGTGCTTGGAAGAGCTCTGGCTATAGGGCTTTGCCTTGGCATCAAGACGCAGAATTGCATGAAGTTCATGTCCCTGGAAGACAGGAAGATAAAACACTTGAAAAAGAAAGCCTAGCAGTAAACTAATTGTGGTTTGTGGTTGTGACAGGGTAGATTTGACTGGATAGTTGGGGAGGTGTGAAATGTATGGATTAATTTGATTTGCTTCCTTTATGGGAGGAAGTTCCCTTTCAGCCTAAGAAAATAATTTTGTTTGATTTACAAACTTTATTTGTTTGCAATGAAGGCGAATGGTGAAATAAATTTTGGCACAATTCTTCGTTCTACTGAGTTACACACATAATACTCCTAAATGTGTCTGTTAAATTCCAACCTACCCATTCCTAATAAAGCATAAAAAATTTCCGTTTACTGACATGCAAATCCCCACTGGATTATGGTTTCTTTGGAGAATATCCTTTGTAGATATGAAGCTATTTCTGACAGTTCCTGTCAGACAAGAACTGTGTCCAGCACAATTGTGTTAGGTGAAGAGGAATTATGCTGACATATGAAATTTGAAAAGTAGATTACCACATACGTGGCTATTTTTTCAACGGTAGTAGCATATAAACTTTTTTTCATCATAAGTTATCTCATAAATTGATTCAAGTATTACCACTTACCAAAACTTCCAAGATCATCATATATTACATGATATGCTGTATTCTCACCTCACTCAACATTTAACTGAATAAATTTGACCTAATCTTTATCTTCATTAGACTTTATATGAAATGGTAATTAAACTGTTCTGCCTTCTCTAAAGTAAAACTTCTTTGCTTGAGTGGATATTTTCCCAAGCATATTACCATTCAAATTCACTATAAGGTAGTTCATCACTTTGTTTCTGCTTCTCTTCCTCCATGCTCCAGAAACATCATAAAGAAGTGGAGGCACAGGTAAACCTGAAGGAGGATATCCTTTCTGCATTGAATCAAGAATAATAATTAAAAAATTAATTTTAAATGGCTCTACTAGTACAAGATTGAAACCAGCTGTTCTTTACTTTTTCTTTCAGACTATCAAGGGGGAAATGTTGCGTGTGTTACTTGCTGCCTCTCAGAAATTAAAAGCCTGTCTTCAAGTTTCTGCTTCTCAGAGGCTTTTTTAAGGCTCATTTTTTTCTGCAGCTTCCCTTAAGAGATTTTGCACATTGAATAAACTTTCAATTAAATTCAAGCTAAGGCTGAAGTAGTTTTAGTCTCTGCAGATGGGCAATTTCAGCTGCGAGGTTTGTTGTTCTTGAAATGATGATAAGCATACTGGATAATTACTAATATTTAACCAGAAACAAGCAAGCAAACAAACAACCCCAAAGAAAGAAAACAACAAAAACCAGGAGAACTTTTCTACATATATTAAAAACAGAACTATTTTCTCATTCTTCTCCTCCACCTTTTTCCCAGAAACTCCAAGTTTTTATTTTTATACTTGAAAGATTTAAGATTAAATCAGGCTTACCTGCTCAACCAAGCCTTAGATTTCAATATTAATAGGTTTTTGTTCTCAAATAAATGGATTTCCTTAAAAATTGTTGCTTTCTTTGAAATATAGTTTAGCTTCCACTACTGTCTTATCAAAGCAGAAAATGTAAAAAGGTTCTAGAAAACTTCAAAAGAATAAAAAATAATAATTTGAATATCATCAACTGCTTTGAAAAACTCAATAAGTTTATCAGGAAATTTACTCCAGTAAGTTTTGAATTTTTAAAGCCTCTCTGTAAGAAAAACAGACTAAAGGAAAATCTTACTGCCTTCAATTAGCCAATGGGAGGATAGAGGAAGAGGCTTTTCTGAGGAGTGCAGAGCAAATGGACAAGGGGCAATTGTCAGAAGCTGCAACAAAGGACAGATATTGGGAAAAATTCTTTATGCAAAGATATTTAAGCACAGGGGATGTGAAAGAAGCTGTTAGCGAGCACATCCAGGACAACTGATTCCAGTTGATAAAAAGCATGACATTGTGTCCAGTGGTAAAAACCTCAGGGAGCGAAGGAAGAAGCAAGGACACTTGAGTTACACCATTAGTCTTCCCAAGTAACTGTTCCTCGCTTTCCTGGAAATGGCTAAAGATATGCCTGTTGATGGGAAACAGTAAATGTATTCCTTATTTTGCTTTGCTTGCATATACTGCTTTGCTTCACTTATTAAACTGTCTTTAACTCAGCCCACAGGTTTTGGTCTTTATCCAGCACAATTCTCTCTCCCATTCCACTGAGCAGAAGTGAGTAAGTGGCTGTGTGGGCCTTAGGTGCTGACCAGGATTAATCCACAATTTTGCACTCTATTGTCATTTATAGTAGGAGAAAATGAAGTTGATCTCAAGCTATCACAGAAGACTCCCTCAGTTAGGAGCAAAACACAAGTCGGTGTGAAATGTGATGTATTTTACTACTGCATTTAAGGGTAATTTTGAGTATACTGATAGTACAGAACACATCTCTTGGATTCCAGTGAGCTGCCTAGGTTCATATATGAACTATAAGTAAACCACAAGAAGTTTCACCTCAACATAAGGATGAACCTTTTCTATGTTAAGGGTGGCAGAGCACTGCCACAGGCCGCCCAGGGACGTCAAGGGATGTCTCTCTCCAGAGACATTCAAAACTCACCTGGATGTATTCCTGTGTCTCTGGCTCCAGATGGCCCTGCCTTGGCAGGGATTTGGACAAGATGATCTCCAGAGGCCCTTTCCAACCCTAACAATTCTGTGAATCTGTATCTGTAGGAGGCATACATGCTTGCTCTTTTAATTTGAAATCATTCAGGCTATTTTTTGCTTTGCTGGCCTTTTTTTTTAAATTGGCAGCATATCTAGGTATCTAAGAATATCTAATTTACCAACATCTTTGTACTGAAACATGATAGGTATAATTTGAAGTTGTAATTGCACTTTTCCAAATCACTCTTTCCTACAAGAATTCTAAGAATGGATCAAATTTTCAGATTATTTGTAGATCTTGCACTTTGGCATTATTGCTTATCCTTATATCTTGGACAATCTGTACAGGAGCCTTTAAAAGAAAGGTCTGAGGGCATGTTAGAAGATAGAATTCCACCCACCTTCTTTTTTTTGGCATACTGCTGATATTTAGTTCCATGGAAGGAGTAAAAGGAATTAAGGAAAGTAGTGTACCATATGCCATTTTAGAGCATACTTGGGTGACAGTCATGAACAGAAGGAGAATAAGAAAAAAACCCAGAATTTTACAAAATTACATCATCATAATAGAGTTGGCCAAGGAAAAGTAATATGAAACACTGAAATATGAAGCATATTTGTGATTTAGGATTGTAAGGATGTAAATTTCAATCTATGAGCTTTAAAACTTTTTGCAAGTTGGTTTAAGGTTCCTTGCCTGAAATGAGTAAGAAAGCAGTATTTGAGTTCATCATGACTGAAACACTGTAGCTTTTGAAATTTATGCTTGCGAGATTACTTGCGAGATAAATGAGATTACTGCTTTATGCCAGAGCACATAAAATTTGATTTGTGTTTATTTCTCGATTATTCTTTTTACATATTCTAAAGTTTGTTGTTAAAAGTTGCTACACTTTTCCTTTGTGACTTAAAATATTTACATTGCCACTTGGTGGCCTCATTTGATCAGTAATAGAAGATAAAAATGTGAGTTAAGATCCTTTTCCTTCATCAGAGTGCAATTCAAATCTTGACATGATTCTACACATCCAGGAGCAATATATCCCTTTTTGCAATGAATATGTGTATGCTGTGGTGATTGCTGCTGTAATTCTCAAGAGTCTGAATCACTTATGTTGGGATGGTCAGATTCAAGAGGTCTTTGGTAATGAAGCCTTAGTAAGGGTAGAATTGAAGTGAATGATTTTTCTGGCCATTCTTCCTCTCCCATCCTTGAAGTTTTAATGTTCCACACCCCTTCTCAATCAAAACAAGCAGAGGATCTTGTCTGCTATAAATAATTTCTTTTTTTTTTTTTTTTTTTAATAGGACTAGAACATGTTATGATTTTGCCAGGCTTCTTTCCTACTTGTTCTGCATCTTTGGTTCTTATTTTTCAGATTTTATTACTTGAAAATATTTTTCTGTATCCCTTTTGTTAAACTATGCCCCAAGTCTCTTCCATATTATTTGTATGATTAGCCATGTTACAAAATGCTAGTTTGTTGTTGCTGGGTTTGCTGGTTTAGTGTACTTCTGTCTGGGTTCAAGGCAAGCAAATATTTATTATGTCATGCTTAGAACAATTACTCATAGAAATCTTCTGCCTTGGCAAACTTCTTGTCAATTCCCCATGCCTTGCAAGCTCAGGAGGGGTGGGCTGGGTGAGTGGATGGTGATGTGGATTGAGAACTGGCTGAAGGGCAGGTCTCAGACAGTTTTGAGCAGTGGCACAGGATCTAGTTACGCTGTCACTAGTGATGTCCCCCAAGGTTCAATACTGAAATTGTTTAACTTGTTCATCACTTAGATGAACCTGTTCACTTGGATGAAAAGGTAGATCCCTCTTCAGCAAGTTCACTGATGACACAAAGGTGAGAGGAGTGGCTGATGCTCCATAGTGCTGTGCAGCCCTTCAGAGGGACTTTGACAGGCTGGAAGGATTGTCAAAGCAGAACCTTTTGAAATTCAACAAAGACAAATGAAGGGTCCTGTACACGGGGAAGAATAATCCCACACACCCGTACAGGCCAGCTGGGAGGTAGCTCTGAGGAGAAGGACCTGGGGTTCCTGGTGGACAACAAGCTGTCCCTGAGCCAGCAGTGCCCTTGCGGCATTGCAGACCAATGGTATCCAGAGGTGCTTTAGAAAGAGCATTGCCAACAGGTCCAGGGAGGTGATCCTGCCCCTACTCTCAGCCCTGGTGAGGCCACATCTGGACTGCTGTGTCCAGTTCTGGGTTCATCAGTACAAGAGAGACCTGGAGCTCCTGAGGTAGGTCCAGCAGAGGAGAACAAAGATGACTGGGGGACAGGAGTATCTCCCAAGGAAAGGCTGGGAGAGTTGGACCTGTTCAACCTCAAAAAGAGGCAGCTAAGAGGAGACCTCACTAGTGTTTTTGCATATCTGAAGGGAGGTGGTCGAGAGAACGGACCAGTCTCTTCTCAGTTGTTCCAAGCAATGGGACAAGAGGCAACGGGGAGAAACCAATGCACAGGAAACTGCACCTTAAATATGAGGAGGAACTTCTTTACTGTGATGGTCACTGAACATTGGAACAGCTTTCCCAGAATGGTTGTGGAGTTTCCTTCCGTGGAAGGGAAACCATCTATTCAGAAGCCGTATGGATGCAATACTGAGTAATGGGCTCTAGGGGATCCTGTATAAGCAGAGAGGTTGGACCAAATGACTTTTTGTTCTGTGATTCTGAACCCACAGTCTTATGCTCTGGTGGCTCAAGGCTAGGTACTGCCTCAGCATGAAAATGCACTGTCACCCTGCTTCACTCTTGTCTTGCGATTTTCTTGCAAAATCCATGTAGGTCTTTTGCAATTGTATAGCTCCAGATAGCCCCACGTCTTCTGTCACACTACAAGACATACTGCAAGCTGTAACAAAAAGACATCTAGTTAATACACAGTAATGATTTATGGCTAAAATATTGGATTCTTGTAACAGTGCTTGACTATCTTCTAAAATTACCATAGGAGATTAGGTTTCTTTGTTCTTTCCTGATCTTAGTGGTTGTTGATTCTCTGAAGTAATATCTCCTTTCGCTGCTTGGTGCCTACTCGTGATTTTTTTTAGCTACTTGCTCAGTTTTCTGTGATTTCTTAATGTTTTTATTATAAAGATTCTAGTTGGCCCCCGGCTGCTGATGTTCTGGTTATTATAATTCTGGTGGTGTGGGTGAACGTTGCAAATGTTTACCCAAAATTATATAGATGAGAAACATTGCATACTTATTTCTGTACACAGAGCACAATCCTCTGACAATTTCTACTGAAATACAAAAAATTACAATTATGTGTATCTGTATCTGGTATTATAGATCCTAGAATCATTAACTCTTTGGGTCCATGCTCAATAGCTACTGCTATTGTAGGAGCAATACTCTGTTTCCATTTTGGAACCTTCTTCAGACTGCCTTTCTGTGGGACAGGACTCAGTGACTATAACCCTGTTTCTTACATGCCTTTCTGAATCCATTAACAGCCCACCAGTAATGCCCCTTATCTTCTGTGCAGTGACTGATAAATCTCTTCTGCAATAGCAATGCAGGTTGTGTATGTGCTATTTTACAGTCATCTCTATGTCTTCTTCAGTATAGGATCTTGGCCTTCTTTCTCCTAAAATTACAGCTCTATTCCATTTCAATACTTGACACTTTAGCCATCCTACACTCTGATTGTCCCATAACGTGTGTTGGTGATTACTGCTTAAAGAGTCTACTTATTAATAGTCTACTACTATATTATTAGTATTACAAACAATTATTTTTGCTATTTCTATCCATATATTTATTCCCTTGTAACATTGTTACATCTCAGGTAAATAATGTTCAATTATTTATTTATATGTATTTTTATTTCATGAGGTTTGAATGTTGCTTATAATATGCTCCAGTTTTGATAACTCACAAGTCAAAGTTTCTACATAATAGTTTTCAAAATTCCAGTCACAATTTCTACTCCATCTAAAATGATATCCATAAAAACTCTTGGTTTGTTGTACTCAGTCACACAAAACCCATTTCTGGGTCAGTGTTGCAATGACCCTTTAATAAAAGCAGTATATCTGTTCTGCCTTAGAAAAGTCAAAGTAAATGCTTTGTTCACAGTAATATGCACTCCAATTAATTTATTGCGACTGTATAGTATTTGTATACATAAAATTTTGAATTTTCTCTCAACTGGAATATTGGTTAAAAAAGTTAACCACACCAAGAACAAAATGCTGTGAAGTAAACGTTTGATCTATTTTTTTTTTTTTTAAATTTTGGGTTCTGCTTCACTTCTGCTTCACTTTGTTTACTTTCCTTCTCGTTTTCGTAGTTTAACTGTCTCTGGTGTTTTCCAGTTGCTGAGATTGTCCAAGTTCCATCACAACTGTTGAACATTACTTTTATTTTTATCCAAGTAAATAGAAATAAAATATACAAGTTAAATTTGTATGCTGCTTCAAGCACCCATAATACATTCCCTTAAAATCAGAGACATTCATTAAAATCACAAGATTATTTTTGACATCATGGAACATAGATGCTGTTGTTTGTCCCTCACATTTGTTTCCCACAATTTTAAAGTAGTGGAGACATGTATCTGATGATTTCATTGTCTTTGGTACAAAAGAGTTTTCCAGTGTCATACAGGTAAGGTCTATTATCAATAAAGAGCAAGGTGCTTACTACTTCCCTTGTTATCCAAGCAAATATTCACAATTTTGAACCTAACATAGTTAATAATAAAAATAAAAACAGGCAAAATTCACTTAGCCAAAACTTAATAATTAATTTATGCTGCTCCTTTTAAAAGCCTTTCTGCTGGCAATAATTCTGGTGAGACTTCCCTTATGGACTCTTAAAATTTAATAGCAACATAACGTTCTTGCTTTTGTTAGCTTATTTACCTTGACGTAATTAAAATCAAAACTGGAACTATTTAGGCTATTTTCCATTTATGAGTTTATCTTGGTATACATAAGATCCTGCTTTGTTTATAATTGGAGCTAGTTCATCCCATTTACAGTTTAGACTGAAACATTGTGTGGAAAATATGCAACATTACTTTCCATCCTTCTTGCCATTCTGCAAAGTATTGGTTCATTCTTGTTTGTTTATTCGTGCGTTGAGCGTTCCTTCCCATCTGAGTTGCTATAGCAACATTAATCTCTTTCTATGTGTTTAGATAGGGTCAGCAGCCATTCTTCAGTTAAAACATTAGGCAGACTTTTTTCTCCCAGGCATAGCTCTAAGTCACATGAAATTGGGAGAAGCTGTGGCTCACAGATCATTACAATGACAAGATGATGCAATATCCCAAATCTTTTTTGTAATTTTTCACCTTTTGGCTTAGTACTATTTTTAAAGTACCATTGGGCTATTCAATTTACCTTGAACTGCAAGTTCACAGCAACATGGAGGCTTTCTTTCTTCACAGACTTCCACATAATTCCTTGATGATTTTCCCAGGAATATATGTTCCTTGTCTCAAATAAATTTATTCATTTAAATTGCATCTGGAAAATACAATGATAAGTGCCTGCATGGTGGTACAGTTGGCTATAGCTTTCTTCGCTGAATTATCTCAACCCACTTAGTCAGTGGGTCTAGAATTAGGAAACCATGCTTACTCCCACTTTGCATAGTATGTGGGACTAAGGTGGGAGTGCACTAATTCTGATATAGTCTCTTTGTATCCTAGCCCATTGTCCTGTGCTTGGCTAGGATAGAGTTCTTCTCATGTTTCTCACTGATGTTTTCTCTTGCTGAGTAGTGCTTACCCTACGTCAAGGACTTCTTAGTGTCTCATGTTCTGCCAGTGAAGAGCTGCACAAGAAGCTGGGGGCAGGGGAAGCACAGTCAGGACAGCTGACCCGAGATGGCCAAAGGAATATTTCCTACCACAGAACATCATATAAGGTGGGGGAATTGGCTGGGAGGAGCCGATCACAGCTCAGGGACAGGCTGAGTGTCGGTTAGTGAGTGGTGAGCAACTATCTCATGCATCACTTATTTCTCCTGGGATATCTCTCTCTCTCTCTCTCTTTCATTATTATTGCTACTCTTATTGTTGTTGTTGTATTTTACTTTGCTTCAGTTATTAAACTTTTCCTGCATTAACCCAACAGTTTTTACTTTTTTCGGGTTCTGCTCCCCATTGCGAGTATCTGTGTGGCATTTAGTTGCCATCTGGATTTAAACCATGGAAAAACTGGTTCATGAATTCTCTAATGTCTTCATTCTATTTTTCTCCTAGTGAGGGTATTCGCCACAGCACAAACTAAGCAATTATGCACCCAGCTGTCTTCATGTTTGGGCAACTAGCTACGTTCTAATACTCCCTTTTGCATTCAAGCACCTCCTACATGATCTTGCTCATACACCTATTGAAACAAATCTGTTTAAAGTGCACAAAGTGTTCATTATATACAAGTATTTTTTACCTGGCCACACTACACTCTCTATGCTTCATGTGTCTACCAGCTTCTATAGTAATCACCCCTCAATTTCCTCATTTCCATGTTGTAAGTGCTCTATCTTGCTTTGTATGATTTTCTTCAGTTTGTTTGCAAGCTGGGTGTTTCTTTCAATGTCAGTTCTACTGGGACTACCACAACCTTGGCAAGGGTGTGTGCTTGACTATTCCAAGATTGTTGGAACTCTGTATGTTTCCTTCTGGTAGGCTTCTACACGATCTGCATTGTTTTTCCCTCTGCTTTTATTAACCTATGTTCAGGATTTCCTTTTCATGATGGAGAGGCTACCAGATCTCCATTCTGTGTTTGTAGGTAATTTTTATTCTACTTTGGTAGCGAAATAGTTAAAGCTTGATGTATCCGGTCTGAAACTAAGTATGAAGCTAGGTCATTTCCTTTGGGTTTGTCTTTTAACATCATTAGCAGAGCTTGTGGCTCTGTTGCTTGTGCAGAGCGAAAGCAGACAGCTCTTTTTATTTTTCCCAGCATATCTAATAGAGGATTTTCCATACTTTTGATAAAAACTGGAGCCATTTGTGAACCACGCTGAATAACCTGTGGCACGAAGTCAATAACAGAGCTTTTATCTGGTGAGAGACACATAAACAGGTAAAGTGCACTCCTGTTCTTTCCAGTGGTTAAAAACCCTATAGAGCTAGTGATAAAGTATTGCCTTATTCTACAGAAAGCTCTTTTTTGTAACAGCCAGTGTGTATCCAGCTAGCCTAGGTTTGATATATATCCATTTTGTACTTTTCCACTGATTATGTACTTCAGTGTGTGTGATATGTACTTTAATGGAGCATGTGTGTTATGGACTACTGCAAAGCAGCCTCTAGTGATGTATACCCAATGCTAATTGCCTGTACTAATGCTAAACCTGTTTTTTCAATACGGAGTTTTTTCCCTCTAAATCTTAAGAATCTGAAAGCAAAAGCATTTTATTTCTGTGTTCTTTAAACAGCACCATGTAGATCAGAAGTGGCCAGCTGAACATGAAAAAGCTTATAGTAATGTGCATCTAAAGGTCAGCATTTGAACTAGTGCAGTTTTACTTCCTTTCATTCTTTCCATTCCTTTTTTTGTGAGACTTCTTCACTAATTTTATTTGTGGTTTACTCATTTCTGCAAATGTAATTCTCACAAAAATGCAAGCAGCTACAAAAGTGAAACTAATACAATTTTTACATGCATGGACTCTCAGTCAGTTCTACTGATGCCAGCATCACCATTTCTTTGACCTAAAACTATTACTGAATATTTCACTTTAGATTGTACCTGAGTTTTGATTGTACCTTTGTTTTGATGAACTTTGAAGCCCACATACTTGAGTTTTGTCATGATTAGCTCTGAAGCCCATGTTTTGAGTAATGCTGGCTACTTCTTGAGTATATTCCCAAACTTTCAGTGTTTCCATGTACTGACATATCATTCATGTATGGTATGACATAACACATTCTGGTGGTAATTTCATGTATATGTGATATGTTTGATCTGAAAGTCTTGAGGAACATGGATAAAACATCATTGCTTGCTCTCACAGCTAAATGTTTGTTGTTACCGCTTCTGCTCTGTTAGTGGAATTGGAGAGAAGTCACTGGTTAAATCAGTAACACAATAACAGTCAAATACTCTGCTTAGGGTTACACGAATTTCAGGCATACAGACAATCTGAGAGACTGCTACATTATTTAAGTCATAAAATGTCACTTTTAACTTCTTTGCTTTAAATAAGACATTAAAATAATATGTCTCTGTACTAAGATATTGCTTTCCAGCAAACTTATTGTTGGTGGATTGGAGTCCTTCCTCTGCCCTTAAAACATCATTTCTATTTTTTCACATTTTCAATTACAGACACAAAAAACTTGAGGAAATTCTGTTGCCCAAATATCCACTGTTTTTATTTCCTCCGGATTCTTAATAACAAAGCATCAATGACTTGCAGGAATCACTCCACCCTTACCTCCCACTGGTCAGGCCCAATTTCACAAACATCCGTAGCAAAATCTGCAGCTAATCCATTTTGTTTCAACAAAGCTGTGCCAGTAATTCCCTGGTGTTCCTAAAAGGGATCCTCCTACTCCTGAAGGAACAGGAGAAGGAGGCTCCTGAACTTGGCAGCTATTTAACTGCAGGCAGAGATCTTAATGCAGGTACTTGAACATCCTTTCATGCATATAATGCAGTAAGGTTTATCATTTTACCTCTTTCTTGGGTTGTAGCTGGAACAAATATTTATTGAAGAGTGGTTATTGACACTATGGTATCAATTAGCATCATGGCATTAGTGGTAGTTAATGTTCTTCCCTTAAGCACCTAGTACTAATATTGTTATTGGCCATTTCCATTGGTTATATTGTAATTTTACCACTAGGCCGGGGGCAAGTAGACAGCAGAGTCTCCCTAGTCTTTGTTATTGAGAAAAAGAGATATTGTCTGAGGGCTTCACTGAGAAGGGCCTATTATTTTCTGTAGTTTTCATTCCTCATGATTTTTTATTTGCTTCACAAAATGAGGCAGCAAGGAATTTCTATGCTCTATCCCATTTTCTCAAATCTTTGCCTCTTTTTCTCAAATTTTACCATGTTTCCTTCCTGCAGTTCCATTGGTGTCCACTAAAGGAAGTTTTTATCATATTGTCCAAGAATATTTTGCAGTTACCATTACCACCTCTTTTTACATAAAGAGCTAAACCCACACTGAGGATGGTTTTTCCTTTTCTGTTCCTTTTAATCTTTATTTTAAATGGAGGCTGTGGGTCAATTAAGACTGTATTTCTTAAAATTACAGTCGATAATGTCTCCAGAGTGTAGACCTTTTAGTAGATCCACAGGACTGGGATTTCCTTGTATTCTTTCTTACCTTCATTACCTTGTCCATTTTCCTTGCCCATACCTGCTGGAGCCAAATTTGCAGCTCTTCCCATTGTAGCTGTGCTTGATTCACAGGTCTGATAATTACTCTTGCTAAAGTAAGTCTTGTACCACTGCTATTTGAACACTGGTAGTTCTATTTGATCAGATATATTTCCAGATGCCAATACCAACAATTATCCCAGGATTCACAGTGTTTTACAATCTCATAGCATTCTAGATGGAATGACCTGCTAGCCAACTCTCCTGTCAATGCTCAGATAATTGTTCTGAGACATCTACCAACTAAATTTCTTACAGGAAATTGTTTCTGCATTATGGCTGATAATCATACTCCATTCTGAGGCTGTGCAATCCTTACTAGTTAAGGAAAGCTAATCCTTTAGTCTAAAAACCTCTATTTTAAAAGTTTCTAAATTGAGTGGCCTCAAGATTTAAGCAAATAATCTTGCTTGCTCTGTAGTTGGGTCAGCTGCTTTTATAATTCCCACATTTTAGGAGCAGCACAACCCAAACAGGAGTAACCAGTGGGGTGCATTCTTTTTTTACCGCTGTTTTGGTTTTGACAGCATAACTGGATCATAAAAGCCTATTTTGTTGTCACTTTAAATTGAATTTTCAGTGTAGTTGTAGTGTGAGTTTCCCTTATATCCTTGTATATATAGTTGACAATTGTGTTCTGAGTGACTGATATTGAAATAAAAGGGCTTTCCGAGTGTACAGAAATCCATCTGTGCAGCAGAGGTTTCAGGGTGTGTCTTCAAGTTAGTAAATGTTTCACTGCAAAAACTATAAGGTAAATCTAGCAATCAGAAACTGAGACTCTACTTTTAAACACCATTAGACTAGTATTATATACCCAGATATGAAGAGAGACAAAAGCCTGAATGTTCTTATTATCAGCTAGATCAAAACTGATGCACAACAGAGGTAATGTTTTGGTAACATTTGCCATTATTTCCACTCATATTTTGTTGATACAGAAGGCATACATATATATATATTTCCTTGTCTGTTTTTCAACTCTCTTTTTCATGTAATTCATCTAAATATATATGAAGAGGACAGTTTTCAGAGACCAATGTAATTATTGTTTTCCTCTATTTCCTATCATGGTTTAACACTAATGTATGTATGAATCATCTGATATGGCATGACAATCAAGTCCTTATTTGTATCCATGTGGTCTGTTGGGAGGAGGTCAGTTTACTTCGTTTACCATTATCAGAATAGCCACTATTGTGAATACTGTGCTAGCACAAAGGATGTTTTTATGACTACCATAGTGGTGACACATAAAAAGAAACAAGATATCTTTTACTGTTCTTGGGTTTAAAAGGTTGATGGGGAACATCTTACTATGAAATCCTGAGGTAAGCATTATTGGGCCTGCCCAACTTCACCCTCTTGTGGAACAGAGGAAAGTGCTGGATTTAATGGAGCAAGGTGAACTCTGTAACAAATTAAATGTAATAACACAATCCAAACTCCAGTGCATGAAAAGACCATGCACTCATGATGACTTAGACTTAGCTTCATTTTTATGAAGCATGAAACATGCTTTCCCTGAGAGAACTACCACACTTGAATAGTTCAGTTTACTTGATATATGAATATATACCAAATGGAAATCTATTAGGAAAGTAGGCTGTAATTCTATTCTGTGAAACAATGCACCACACCAGTATTCAGAAAGACACATATATATTTGGAACAAAATGAAGTACTCTATTTCAATAATTTTTGTTCTTGTAAACATACAATTTCATATACACATTAAATTATCCAAATGGTGTGTGAGAAATTCTTCTGGTCCTGTCACATACCGTAATAAGCATCTTTCTTTGCTAATGTGTTGCCAAGGTGTTCCATAAATAACCTAGACACATACATTCGCCTCCCTCATGTGCACCATACCATGGAATCAGTTTCATTATAGGACTTGGCCTGGTTTTGGTCACACCTGCTTATAACTTCCAGCTCAGTGGATGTCTTCATGAACTGATTGTCAGCCATGGGCGATCACTGCAGAAATCATCTGTCTTCTTTAGGGTGTGGGATAATTTAGCAATATACCCATCCTCAGACACCATGAAAAATCCTATAATGTCTTCTCCAAATGGCCCATGACATGGAGTCACTGCCAGGTTTTTTCTTCTGTTGGTTAGATAAAAGGTTTTTTTGCATACCAAGTCCCATAGATACTGACCAGAGGTAGTTTAAAAAAGATCAATTTTCTAAATTTTGTTCCGCTTCGTAATACTGTCTATTCAAAGAACCCCAGAGGATGCTTCCATTGAAGAATCTCAGTAGCATTTAATAAGCATACCTTGCTCACATGGAATCTCTGGATCCTTAGGATATTGGCCTTGGGTTCTCTAATTTATACTGGAACAGCATTCCTTGTGTGCCAGGTGCAGACAATGAATACAAGGAGAGCAGACTTCTAACAGTAGGAGGCATCTTGGTTTGACTGAGTGCTCAAATGAGAGGCTGTGAGTTGCTTCCTTGAATGTATTCCGTACTAACAAACCCATTTGCTCTCAGTGAGTGGTGATATGGAAACAGGACTATTCTGAACACCTTATCAATCAGGGTGAGCTGTTAATCATTTATGATTTATTGTTGACTATAAAAAGAAATCAAGGAATTACATTTAGTATCATGGCACTCACACAGGGTCACGTGTCATTGCATGCAAGCAGAATGTAAACTGGACAGAGGTCATGACACAGGGCTGAGTCAGAAAGGAGGATGTCTAGAGTGCATAGAGTGAGGAAGTTGGAATATGAGCAGAGATCACTTTGATTCTTCAATTATCATTATGTGGTGCTGTAACACTGTCCAAAGCCTTGTGGTTCAAGGGTTCCCATGAATTTCAACCTTTTGGGTAGCCACCTGCCAGTCCTTCTGAGTCTGACCTGCAGCCTTTATCTCCTATTCTGGGATAAAGTCTGGGAAGTAGGAAATCATGTTGTGATTTCACTATCCACACAGGGAAGGGGAGGAACATTGAGGAAGATCTCTGAGGCTTGCTGATTAGTTAAATATCTTGTATGGGTGCTTTCTTCTGTTTCTTGGCAGGAAGGTCTGAATTTACTAATATTACTCATATGAGTTTGGCCATGATTATCACTTCCTTAGTTTCATTGGTTGCATTACTGTTTAATATGTTATGTCACTTTTACACAAAGTTTATACTTAGACATCACTAAGAAATAAATACAAAAAACACCCTGAAATCTGGATTTGCAAGGCAAAAATCTAATAAATTCAAGTTTCAGTGGGAAGTGTATGGGAAATTGTTGTTTTTCCCTTAACAACGATAGTACCTGCAAATAGAGCTATAAACTTCTTTGCAATCAAAATACATTTTAATGATCTTACGATGAATTTATAGAAATTAAGATTAAAGATCCTCTATGGAATTAGGGAAATGGGCATTCAAGAGAAGATGCAGATAGATTAATCAGACATTAGGGCATCTGATCTGAGTCACTAGAAAGACTGCAGGTAATTGCCTTTTCAGTTACTATAGCTACAATGTAGCTGACCACAAAATAGAGAAATCTGATTTTCTAAGTGCTGAAATCCTGCATGGTGAGAGTTATTTCCTCCAGTCTCCTTAGAACTGTTTCTTGAAAAACAGTCACATGCAGACGTATCTTGATATCATAACTGGAATCTTCCTGGTGAGTCTCCCTGGATTGTTGTCAGGCATCATTGGTGTTGACATTTTAAGCAGAGATGTGGCTTCTGGCAGATGTTTTTGGAAGCAGAAATTATATGAGGGGGCATTGCCTCTATTGCCTATAGTAATGGCTGTTTGAAAGGTTTGGAACTTGTGAACATGTGTCTGCACTGTATCCAATTGCCTGTAGAAATGCATTTACCTTAGAGTGCACAATCATTTGTTTTACAGTAAACATCCAAAAGGAACAAAGCAATGTGACTGTGGTTAAAGACTAACATGCAGAACATGGTCACAGTGCCATAATCAATGTCTTATGAGATGAAGTGATTATTTTTAGTCATTTCACCACAGCAACAATATCCAGTGCCTAAGATCAAATAAAATGAGTATACTTCCATACTGCTACAGAAAATGGAATTCAAATTACTTACAGAAATTAAAAATATTTGCCTATTATTGAAATAACCCCTAGTTTGGGGCTACTTACCTGAAAAAAACCCAAAGCTTTGGAACATTTCGTGTCCAGAGGATAGTAAGGTCAAAGATCAATAGCACCAATTCTGCCTAGAAGTGTTATAGGAACTGGGGGGAGGGGGGGGCAGTGTGGGGATGTTTATTTTGGTTTGGGGTTTTGTTTTTGTTTGGCTTTTTTATTGAGAGAGGACAGGCAACACTTGTGGAAACAGCATTAAAATTTTGAAAGTGCTGTAAAGTGAAGTGGAAAAAGTTCTTCTTATTCGTTGTGGACAAGGAAGGGGTAACAAGTCTATCTTATCTCAAGCACAATTCACGTTAGACATCCAAAAAACCTCTAAGTAGTTCAGATAGTCTGAAGTTCTCCATCTTTGCTTTTGGAAACAAACAATGGGGGTACAGAGTTCAAACACCTGTTAAGAATGTAATATGTAATATTTGATGTGATTTGAAGCATGAAGGATGGACAGGGTGGCATTTTGACTTTATATGTCTTTCAGATATAAAGAACTGTAGCTGTAGAAATAAACAAAAACTTGAAATTCAGTATTAATGGAAAAAAACCTGAATGAGAGGGTTTTCATTCTCATAATTTCCTGTGTGATTTAGACATTTCACAGATAGTATAGAATAGAATGCAAATATTTAGAAAATATGGCTTTGAATAGTATTGTACAAGGGAATAAGTCAATAGCATTGATTTCTGTATGTTATATATTTCATAATAGTGAGTTTGTAAACTTCTTTCCTTGTTTCTCTGGTGTTCAGCTGTCTGTGATCCAAGAGAGAAGTGTAACCATCTTTCAAACTTTTGAGGAAATTACTTAATTTTGAACAAGAACTGCAAAGAAGTTGATAAAATGGGCTTCTGCAAGGTAAGAAAGGTTGCAGACAGGGGTAAGACTCTTAAAATGAAGTTAAGCACCAGTTAAGGGATTCAAGAAAAAAAAAATCATCAACATGAAAAGAAATAAAATTTTAAGGGAAGAGCAGAGCTTTGGAAGACAGCAATTCAGTCCCGATGAGGACCCATCCCAGGGGCAGTAGAAACCAGCTCCACCCTATGTTCCTGAGGACTTCTTGGCCAACAAAGATTTTTCCTGTTTCTTGCTTCAGGCCACTGAACATACCAAAACTCACTTTAGTATTTCATTAATTCAAGTTATCAAAGAATGGCAATGTATGGTGACTTATCAGTAACGGCTGAATACTTTTAAGCTGTGTGTATCCAGTTTACAAAGGGCTCTTTGTGCTGGCAAAAGGTGGCTGTCCGATCAAAGCCACTCAGGGAGGGAAGGATTACTCGTACTGTTACAATGTTACCAGGCATATCCTCGCCTAGAAAAAGTATATGAACGAAAATATTACCTGTCATAGTATCATCTATTTTATTCAGAGTTAAGGCAGAAAAGTGTTTTCTACCTGCACAAAAAGTAATTTTATCTCTTCCCATCAGTTTTCATTTGTAAAATAAAGTCCTGAACATTCTTAAAGCCCTTATGTTCTGTACTATTTCTTTAAATTCATTTTTCTAACTGTAGTAATAATATAACCTTAAATGCAACTATGCAGCAAGTAATGATTATATTTTCAGAAACAAGATCGGGTTTGTAAAGCTGAAAACTGGCACATTAGTTGTAGAAATCTAGTGGCATTAGTTTGTGGCAGTCCTCCTTATGAAAATAAACAATTCACTCCAAATCAAATCACAGACAATAAGAGTGGAGTTTTGTAATTTTAAAACATGCTTTTCAGAACAGAATTTCCTTTCAAACACAAATAGAAGCTTGATGCTTACATTAACTTGATTTGTTCTCATGCTTTGTCCAGGAAAAATAAAATTTCCAGCAACTACAATAGGCTTTATCCTGTAGCTGAGCATGTAGCATAGTTAAACAAAATTTTCACTTTCTGGTAGTATAATAATTCCCTTCATATACGACAATTCTCATTGATACAATGGTATCCAAGCTGGCAAAATTCCTTTACAAACTATTATTCCTTTCCAGCCCTGATTAACAGGCTGCTAAAATAGAACAGGAATTCTCCTAGTACCAGAAATCAGAGGTTCTGCACAGGTGTTCTGATCTATGCTAGGGTTGAATGTCATTGAGGAATCATTACAGAATTCCTGCAATCCGTTCCAACATTTTGCCTACCTGGCTCTTATTGGAAAATCCAACTTTCCATCTTTAAAGTAAATAGAAAAAAAGATAGTTTGTGTGATTTTCTCTGGTTGCAATATATGCAGATGTTGAAGTATCTGCTTCAGTTTCTTTTCTTGTTCGCTACTTTTGTTAATAAGTATATTAAGAAGTTTAGTTTTTCTTGATATTGTTTAGAGAATTTTGAAGGCATCATGCCATCATTTCACAACAGTTTGTCTCTGATGTCAAAGTTAAATTAACATTTCTGTGTTAGTAGTTTCAATAACATGTCTATTTATGATGTGCTGGCCTGTATCAGATTAAAAAATACATAGATCCAATGTGTGATTTATGAGATGAGATTTTCTCACCATAAATTATTTTTTAGAAGCATAAGTAGTTGAAGCTTCACCACAAAACCCAAGAGCCCAATTTTTCAAATGCCTTTTTCTGCAGTTTCAGAAACTCATATCTCATGATCAGTTTTTAAATAAAATATTAAGACATTTTGATACAAGAAGGGGCTTGTGTCTCCGTGTCTTTGTTCCAAAATGCCTCGGCTGACCCTGGCACCGTGACAAATCAGAAGGTCCTGTATGTAGCTGGGCTAATTCTGGGGTACCTGTGGGGTTTTTTTTGCCCAAAGACAACGTCAGAGACGGCTTTGGTGAGGTGCAGAAAGAGTGGCTCCACTGAGAGTTTTATATATCAGCTTTTATTGTCCATAGTTGGGAAACAACAAGGCCAAGGGCCTAGGTCAGTGGAAAAACCCTCAGGAGAGCCCACTGCCCATCCCTTGCCCCTGTGTTTTAAAGGGAGGTGTAGCCCAGGGGTTGGCAACACTGAAGTCCAATAGCAGAAATACAGGGCATGGTTCAGGATGGGACAGACAACAGTCATCACCAGTTGAAATGGGGGGTGGGGGGAGCTGGTACTCAGCCAATCACTCGACCAGCCTCTCAGAACTTTCTAGAAGAAAGGGAGAAGCCTTGGAGTGAATGACAGGGCCCCAGGGGGTGGTAACTTTGGGAAAAGACCAAAGGTGAGTTTTGGAAAGGGGTACACAGAGCAAAACCATTTTACAAAACTTAACAATAACTAATAAACATGAAAAAGCTAAAAAATGCACCACCACAGCCTTGGATAAGTAAATTTAGGTAATTAAATACATGGAAACAGTCTGAAATAATTAATAGTGAGTACAGTAAAGGATGATCTGTATATACCTAAAAACTACGGTTCAAAAATTATGTTATGATCATGCAAACTACAACTTAAATAACAGAGTTATAATGAAAAGTCTGGTGAATGATCTGTAAGAGCAATGAGTCAAAGAAGGATTTAAAGTTTAGTTTATTGTGCCAATACAATCTCTCATTGTACTGGAGTGCTCCAGAGATTATTCAAACCATGCATTCATAACACATAAGAGAAGGGAATTAACTGTGCTTCAGTCTACAGAATTAATGTTGACTGAACATTAATTTCAAGGGGCCTGTGATCATCTTTCAAACATGTGAAGAGCATTTATGTTTAAAATTCTAAAAAAGCATATGAATATAATGCAGAAACAATAAAAGTATGTCAGGCAAAGGGAAATTGGCTACTATATTAAAAAAGAGGAGGTTGAGTAAATCTTATTAATATATATAAGTATTTTCATATGAAAACTATATCTGATGATACAGAGCTTCACAGAAATTGTAATATCCAAGAGGTGTTGCTCTATCTTCAAATGAACAATGTCTGTGAGGGGAAATGGAGCATGGAAGCAGTTATCCAATAGGTGTAAGCAACTTATGACCACTTGCAATTTTTGATGTGAAATTAGAAGTTTTTCTCTTGTACAGGCTTTGCTTTAAACAAGACCAACTTACCTGACCCAATGAGTCACTTTGAGAACTTTCAACTGGCTAAAATCTCTTAAAACATTTACTCCATAACTCAATAGAGGTAGCTCTTTGAGCTGCAATTGTCTTTATCTTCATAAAATCCCACTGATCTACTGTTGAACAGGGCTGAAATGGGTGAAACTTATCAGCCATTCTTACTTGCTTCTGCAACAAGGGATTTGGACTGTCCAACAGTTCCCATCATACCAGATCTCTGTTTCTTCTAATCATAGTATAACAAACTGGCTTGAGAAGAAATTTTAAATTGTTTATGAGCCTTAAATAGCTCAAAGGTCATAGATTGGTCATCCCTGTTTAAATCCCTCTTCTGTGAGAAATTTTGTGACTAGTAAGTAGAAGCAAAGAAAAAAAATTCTTTCATCTTGAACTATTGAATGATCAGGACACTCCATTTTCAAGGCATCTTAGCATCTAGCCAATGTCTACCTGATACAGACAATGTCTATACAAGATTTCATGCTTCAAGTCTTTGGCCTATAGAATTAAAAATTTGCCCTTGATGACATCAAAGATTGGCTAAAGTCGAGGGCAAGCTCTTGATTTAACCAAACAACTAATCTGATGGGAGACAGTATTTTTCAAACACTGATTTTATGAATCCTGCTAATGTATTTAGGGCAAAACCAGTTGCCAGACTTTGGATGAGAAAGTATTTTTCCTTGTATTAGATTGACTGGCACCTACCTTGTTTCTAGGTGGTTTTGTATGTCTTTGGTTATGAATCAGCTACCATGTTCACTTACACGTTTTTTATATACTCAGGTAATGTGCAGTGGTGATGCCTCAGATTCTTCTGTTGTTAGTTTATTTTACAGATTTAATGTCTTCAGGCTGAAATAATATATTCTCATCCAAATTATCAGTTTTAAACAAGATTTAAGAGATTAGAAGAAAGATTTAGTGATTTCTGATTTCAAATTCACTGCAATTGTGGAGCTATGTGACTGAACACACTACAGAAACTATAGAGAAGTTACAGAATTTTGTATCTTATTAAGTAGATGTAAAATACTGTACTTCCACTATTTTATCACTTTTTAATATCAATTTAGTTGCTTCAGCTGCTGCTGTGATAAAACCAGATGTCTTTCATTTTCTTTGCATAACTGTATGCAGGCGAGAGAAATTCTGGTAATAATTGCTCTTCTGTTTTGTTTCTATTTCCATTTCTTATCACGGTTGCACTGCAATAGCATCAAAACATTGCAATGAGATAACAGAACATTCTGACAGATTTCATAGTTTTCTCTATTTTCCATTTAAGGCAAAACAGTTGTGAAAGAACTGCATATACTGTTCTTCTTTTTTTTTTTTAATCAATTGACTTTTTTTAAAGATTCTTACTTTAGTTTCTTTGATTCCCACTGAAATAATTGGACCAGTCCATCAAGATCAAGTCCAGGAAAGCATTTAGGTGCACAAGTTAAAACCCAGTACTCCCAGTAACTGCTGTGGATAGACTTCTATATAAATATATCACAATGACCTTTGATAAACATATAATACTTACTAACTCTTTATATTCTGCTTGACTGTCATTGCCAAACTGCCATTTCTAATGTAATCCTCAATCTCATAAGACTATCTCTATTCCAAAACGTTATAAAATATTGTTTCACTAACATTTTGAAATTAGAGGCATGTATGACAAAAAGAAAAAAAAATCTTCTTAGTAATGATCAGATAAAGTAAATTTTGTGTTAGCAAATTCATAAAAGACCTACAGAAAAAAACCATATAAACCTACTTGTCTTCTGGGACAAATATTTTTATTTATTTTTTCATAAATTTTACTTCTGTAAAAGTGTTGAACATGTCTGCTTTAATATATGTATTGAAATAAGGGTTATGAAGTGCAACTAATTTGTTTGAATGTTTAAAATATTTGTTATTTTCATTGAAGTAAGGCCTACAGATACTGATAAAAACAATATATTCCATCGTAAAAACAAATGGCCCATTTACAACAGTGTAGAATAGGAACATACATTCAAAAATTGGAATACTAGTTAGGCAAATTTCTGCTGACCAGAGCTATTTCCAAAACACTTCTAAACCAAGTCTGGAACTCATCTTGCTGTTCTGCAGTTACTCAAATAAGGAACTATATGCACCATAGTAAAATCCTGTTTTCTTTCATGCTAGATGGGTAATGTTTTCCTGGATTAGAAGATGCGAAAGGAAGCAAAAGATTGAAACAATGTTTTGGTGTCATCTGGTTGCATTCTCACTGTATATTCAAGAATGGATTCATCCTTAAGTGAAACAGTTACTTCAAGCATTCAGCAACATCTCTAATAAGGTAAAGAGGAATTCCTTTCTGTTTTAGGGTCATAATAAAACAATTATTATTATTTATAAAACAATAAAACAAGGGAACTTTTTCTGGTGGAAGAATAAAGTAGTCAGGCTTGTTTTCCCAGGTGACAATGAAATATGCATGCATTCAAGGACTAGTATTAGTCCCTACAGGAAAAGGGAGGTACAGTCCAAAGTGCGTACACTTTACTATCCAAGATAAATGAGGCTATTGGAGTGGTTACAAATCCAAGAGACAGCTATTTGTTATGCATGTGTTACATAAGAGGAGCAAAGTCCAATCATGCTGCATGTCCTTAACCATATTAATTCTGCTCAGGTTTGAATGATTTTTCAGAGTAGACACAAACGGGGAACAACCTTTCACGGTATGTCAGTAGTTGGTGTTTTTATTTTTTGTAAATCAGTGATATTTTATGAATTTGCTGATAACTAAAACTGGGACAAATCCAATTAATTGCATATTCTTTTAAATATTTAATTTTTCATTTATTTTGTATATCTTTGCTGAATAGCAGAAAATATTATTCTTTTATCATTCAAATGAAATTAAATGAATGACAGAGTTATCAAATGGATAAATATACAATATAAATGTTTGTAGGGAAACTCCAAACTTCTGGACGTCTTTTAATATGCTGATACTTGCGCGTTATGAAAATTCACTTTGCAATATATGATATTAATAACTTTACTGATTGTAATAAGTATCCATATTTGTCTTTCAAACAAATTATTATTGAGATTACTGCCCTCAGCCTAGGTTGTGTATTTCTCAATCAAATATTATTTTACAGAAAACTGTATTCAATAAATTTAAAATGCATTCTGAAGATGAAAAGAAGTATACTGCAGATGGAAACAGTCATGAGATCCCTGCCTCCAGCCAGAGTCATGAATCCGAAGAGAAAGAGTAAGTATACTTAAATATAGTAAACATTCAGCATTGAAGCATATTAGACTACATTACTTTGGTTTATATTTTATTGAATTTCATATTTTAAATCTTATTTTATCTTATTTTGTTAGGAAAACCTAGTGAGAGAAAGCTTTGTATCAACGCAGGAGTAGCGTTGATTGGCACATTTATTTCATGCAAAAGGACTATTTATTTTTTGCTTTAAAGGACTAAGTATCCACAGTACTGACCAGAAAAACAATTCTAAAATATGACAGAAATTAGGTTGAAATGGAAATATTGGATATATTTATATCATCTACTAAAAATGATCGTAATATTTTTAGTCTGACAGTGAATCAACATTTTACATACCCTGAACATTTTATCTATTCCTCTTCCACTATGTATGAATGTTCCTCTCTTCTGTTTTGAAATCTATAGAGTGCTGTAGTTCACAACTTCCCTGACAAGACAGTGGAACCACCAACCCTGTTGGTGTAGTTTCATCCTTGAAGGGGTGGACTGGGAAGAACATCACTTAAATTTACAGTAGCTGGGAGGTGATGCTACTTATATTGCTGAAGATTTAAATAGAAACATCTCAAGAATGCTCACTAAATCATGTTCATTTCACACAATTGTTTGCTGTAAAATCATATCATAATTATAATATAATTGAACTGCATCAATATGTTGAATTACTATTTCTGCAAAATGGGGTCCATTTTTAAATTCATTACTACGCTTTTTTAGCAAGGCAAAGAAGAAGCAGAAGAAAGGGGAAAAACCTAAGATGGTCAGCCCATTTACACTGGTAAGGTTTATTCTCTCTAAATGTGTGTACGTATATGTATGTACAGGCACATTTCAAGGTGAAATCAAAAATGGTCACATTTATATTAGTATCCTGCTTATATGATGTTGTCTCTACCAAATATGTTCATACTACAGAGTATTGTCTATAGTATAGAAATCAAGCAGTTCTTTTTGTGGACATAGTTATACTAAAGAATCTATCTTATTACAGATAAGGATTCTTAGGAGCATTCCCTCAGTAATTTATCATCTTAAACACACCCATACAGATATTTGCTTGTGAAAGATAGGAATTTCCATGTTCAGTCGTTTCTTCTGACACAATGAGGAGGGTGACCATATACCTACAATTAGCGTGGTCTTGTCCTCTAAATTACCAGAGTCAGGTACTAATCACATTAATTATCTCCATGAGTTACTATTCAATCACCTGAGTCAGCAGTGAAGGGCAATTCCATGCCACTGATGAAAATTAAAATTAAGAATTGTATACTAAAAGGTTCCAGATTTTAAAATTTTTTCTGTTTTTTTTTAAAAGACAACTTTCTAATATTTAATGAAGTAAATCCTAAGTTCTCTTTTAGTCATACTGAAATATTTTATATTTTATAGGTTATGTGTGTGTCTGTAATACACAGCAATGACACTGCAAATAAGAGATATGAAAATACAGTACATGATGATGGCCATGCCCAATTTCTTTGGTTTGCTATATCAGTTTACATTTGTACAATTACATCATGCAACAATAATTTACATCAGTAAACTTAGTATTTTACAGTACAGAATAAACCCAATGACTTTGTAAGAGATTAACTCAAACTTTATTCAGTTCAATGGCAATAGGATTTAGATTTCAATATATTTTTATTATGTCTTTGGCACATTAGGAACAGTTTTTCTGACTGCATAATAATGAATTTACAGTAAAAGCAATTATAGCCTTAGTTGTCATAATGCCGTTAAAACTTCTTATAATTTGAAATTTAAATGGGAAATTTAAAAAGCATAAATTTCTTATGCCTTGTTTTCCAATGGCCTTTTTCACCCACGTGCAGACACTAGTGCATTAAAATGGCACATCTCTCTGGTTTTGGGAGTTTATAGTGTAAAACTGCTTATATAGAAAGGATTTATTCCTGTACATTTAAATTGTTTTTAAACTGTATTTCTGAAGAGATAACATTGTAGTTTTGCAACAACAGGTGTACAATTGATGGCTTTTTCTTTACTTTCTTGACTTTGTAGACATAGCATTGTGTTAGCATTCTAATGCAACAGTTAGAATTAATTTCTCTTCTCACTCACAGTTTCGATACTCCAGCTGGTCAGATAAATTATTAATGATACTAGGCACTGTGCTGGCAGTAGCCCATGGAAGCGGTCTCCCTTTTGCGATGATAATTTTTGGTGATATGACTGATAGTTTTGTTTCTTCTGGAAACACAAGTGTTACAGGTAAGAGTGTATCTGCTATGACAAGAACAGTGGCTCATATTTTAAAAGAGACAGGAAGATTCATGCATCTTGACAGGAGATACTGATGTCAGAAACCACAATGCTATACTATGATGCAAATTAGTAGCTCATTTTCATTGTAATAAAAATACGCTATGGTTGGGGGGGCATTGTAGTGGGAATGTATTGCATTGTATATACTGCCTGACCAGGAAGACCGAGCAGATGAGCTCCTCTGTAGACAGATGGAAGCAGCCTTGCTTTCACAAGCCCTGGTCCTCATGAGGGTCTGCAATCACCCCAATAACTGCTAGAGGAACAGCTCCACCAGGCATAAGCAATCCAGGAAGTTCCTGAACTGTGTTGATGACAACTTCAAATGACAGAGGAGCCAGTGAGGAGAGGTGCTATGCTGGACCTTGCTCTTTCTAAGAAGGAGGGTCTGGTAAGGAATGTGAATCTCAAGGGCAGCCTTGGCTTCAGTGACCTTGAAATGGTGGCATTTCAGGGCAGCAAGGAGGACAATAGAAAGCTTACTATCTAGAACCTCAGGAGAGTGGACTTGGACCTCTTCAAGGACTTCGGGAGAGTACCAAGGGGTAAAGCCTTGGATGGAAGAGAGGCCCAAGAAAGCTGGTTAATATTCAAGGATGACCTCCTCCAAACTCAGCAGTGATGCATTCCAACAAAGAAGAAGTCAGGCAGAAACACCATGAGACCTGCATGGATGAACAAGGAGACAAACTCAAACACAAAAGCAAGCCTGGAGAGGGTGGAAGCAAGGAAAGATAGCTTGGAAGGAATAGAGAGTATCTGTCCAAGAAGCCAGGGATCAGGTTAGAAAAACTAAAGCCCTGACAGAATTAAATCTGGCCAGGGATGTCAAGGGCAACAAGAAAGGCTTCTATAGGTAGGTCAGTGATCAAAGGAAGATGAGAGAAAATGTGGGCCCTTTCCAGAAGGAAATGGGAGACCTGATTACTTGAGATATGGAAAAGGCTGAGGGACTCAATTTTTTGCCTCAGTCTTCACTGACAAATGTTCCAGGCACACTGCCCAAATCACAGAAGGGAAAGGCAGAAATTGGGAGAATGAAGAACTGCCTGCTGTAGGAGAAGGTCAGGTTTCACAATAGCTAGGGCGTCTGGAGGTGCACAAGTCCACAAGACCTCATGAGATGCATCTGTGGGGCCTGCGGGAGCTGGTGGAGGAAGTTGCTGAGCCACTGTCCATTATATTTGAAATGTCATGGCAGTCCGATGAAGTTCCTACTGACAGAAAAAGGGGGAAACATAACCCTCATTTTTAAGAATGGAGGAAGGAAGACCCAGGGAACCCCAGGCCTATCAACCTCACCTCTATGCCCAGCAAGATCATGAAGCAGATCCTTCTGGAAACTATGCTAAGGTACATAGAATATAAGGATTTATGATAACCAACATGAGTTTTTAAAGGGCACATAATGCCTGACAAATTTGATGGCACTTTACAACCAGGTTACTGATTTGGTGTGTAGGGAAGAGCTTGGACATCATCTATCTGGATTATCTGCAAAGCTTTTGACACTGTCCCAATCAACATCTTCAGTAAATTGGAGAGGCATGAGTTTGATGGATGGATCACTTGGTAGATAAGAAATTGGCTGGAGGGCCACTCTCAAAGGGTTGTCCGAGTGGAGACCAGTGATGAGTGGATTCTTCAGGGGTCAGTATTGGGACTGACACCGTTAACAGCTTTGTCAAAGACATGGACAGTGGGATCAAGTGCAGCCTCAGCAAGTTTGCCAATGACACCAAGCTGTGCAGTGGAGTTGACAAGTTTGAGGGAAGGAGTGCATCCAGAGGGATCTTGACAAGCTGGAGAAGTGGGCCTCTGAAAACCTCATGAAGTTCTACAAGATCAAGTGCAAGGTCCTGCACATGGGTTGGGGAAATCCCAAGCAAAAATACAGGCTGAGAGAAAAATGGTTTGAAAGCACCCCTGAAGAGAATGATTTGAAGGTGTTTGTTGACAAGAAGCTCAACATGAGCCAGCACTGTAGGCTTGCAACTCAGGAAGTAATGTCATGGGCTGCATCAAAAGAATTGTGACCAGCACATGGAGGGAGGTGATTCTACCCTCTCTACATCTCTCTGGGGTGCTGCATCCAGCTCTGGGACCCCCCAGCATAAGAAGGATACCTGTTGGAGTAAGTCCAAAGGAGGGCCATGAACATGATCGGAGGGCTGAAGAACTTCCCTTATGAGGATAGGCTGAGCAAATTTGGGCTGTTCACCCTGGAGAAGATTCCTGGGAGACATTATAGCAGCCTTTCAGTTTCAGAAACAGGGCTACAGGAGAGCTGGAGAGCATCTTTTTACAACAACCTGTAGTAATTGGATGAGGGGTAATGGCTTTAAACTGAAAGAGGGACAATTTAGATGAGATATCAGGAAGAAATTATTCACTATGAGTGTGATGAGAGACTGGAACAAGTTTCTTAGAGATGTTGTAGATGCCTGATACCTGAAAGTGTTGAAGGCCAGCTTGGATGGGGCCCTGAGGAACCTAGTCTAGTGGAAGGTGTCTCCCTTTTCATGGTAGGGGGGTTAGAAATGGATGGACTCCTTAAGGTGTTTTCCAACCCAAATCATTCTGTTCTTCTATGTGTGTATGCTCAGGAAGACATTTTAATCCCAAATTACAGTGATGTGGTTTTGTAGTCAGTGGAGTTATGACTAACCCTGTATTAGTAATGTTAATTCATGTGCATTAAAATGATGCCTTTCTTCCAAATCAACTTGATTCAAAAGGAGATGTAGCAACTCCAGATATACTGAATAGCATGCAGGAAACTATTTTGTTAAATCTTGCCCTATTAAAAGTATTTCTTTTTCTCTTCCTTTCCAAGGAAATGCATCAATGAATTTCACTGCAGGTATACTTGACAAACTGGAAGAAGATATGACAAGGTAATTAAAAATTGACAATTCCTCTTCTTTTTTTAATGTAGCCACACATTCTTCTCCCAAGAATTTAAACATGATTTAAACAACAAAAAAGCAATGATTTAATAATATATGTAACTAAGGATTGGCACAAGGGATTCTTTGAAGTCCTGGGAAGATTCTTGAACTTTCCCAGTTATTCCCAACAGTTTTCCTGTAATCTCTTGCTCTGACCCAACCTGACACATTTCAGGGGTACTCTGCATCCCAGTGAAATATGCATTGCCCTCCTTCCTTCTTTCTTCTCTTCCTCTGAATTTATGGAGTAATTGTTATGATAAAAAATTGTATCGATTATCATCTGTCAATACCTTGAGCTATGGTGATTCACGTGCAAAAAACAGTTGAATTGTCAGATATTACCTACTTTGCTGCCAAAGCATCAAGTTCAACTAAATCACTCTCTATGACTACCTGAAAGCAGATTGTAGCAAGGTGGGGTTTGGTCTCTTCTCCCAGCTAATAAGCAGCAGGACAAAAAGAAATGGCCTCAAGTTGTGCAAGGGGAGGCTGGATGTTAGAAAAAACATCTTCATGGAAAGGGTTGTCAAACACTGGAACAGGATGTCCATGAAGTGTTTGAGTGACCAGCCCTAGGGGTATTTAAAAGATTTGTGGATATGAGGGACATGTTTAATGATGGACTTGGCAGTGCTGATTTAATGGTTGGATTAAAATATCTTGAATGTGTCTATCAACCTACACAATTCTATAATTCTGTGAAACTATAATTCTAGCTGGACTGTAGAAAATCCAGATTTAGATTATATGCTACCTTAAATCTATCATTCTAGAGCAGGAAACAGCAGAAGACAATAGCCAGTAGGTGCTTCTGCTACAAAACTCTGTAAAGAAAAGATCAAATAATAAGAAATATAAGCTGCTAATAAATGTGCTTTGTTAAGAGGCTTTATTAACCATTGTCCATACACCTGGTTTATGCAGGATATCTGAAGTTTGTGTGTTTCTTGTACCACTTCAAGTTCTTTCCTTTAGGTCGAACTCTGTTCCTCATTACATATCGAAAAATGTGTGATGTACTCTTCAAGGCAATTGTTTTTTTTGAAGAGAAGGAGGAGATAAGGCCTTTTCTGTAGTAACTCTTGCTGTTTTATATCAAAGTGCACAAAATTTTGGGTAACAGTAGTTAATTTTTGCAATTAAAAAACCCATTACCATTTACGCCAAAAAGCCCAAACCAAAACATACCCAAACACCTCTTTAACGTAAAACAAATGAACAAGTTAGGAAAGACTGTTTCATAGAAATGAAGAACTTGAATGTAATGAGAATGAATTGACAGTGAATTGGCAATTATGCTTTATAGGAGAGTTTCTTGCTCTGGTAACATTTCCGTCAGTCTCTGACACGAATGTAAGCAAGGCATACAAACTTTCAGTGGAATATACTTGTTCCCAGTGATTTGAAAACTGGGAAGGCAGAATTGCAAACTAAATAATGTGCTCATGGGTGAAGTTACCCTAACTGTTCTGTGTTTAGTAAATACCTGATGCCTAGTTGCACAACGTTTTCAAAGTCTGTCTTGTGTTTATTCTAAAAGAACTTTAAAAACAGTTACTAAAAAACTGCTTAATATGAAATAGTAGAATTTGTTTTGCCCATTATTTAATTGTTGAGTGATCTCTCTGTCCTTATCTTGACTTACAAGTTTTGAATTATATTTTTCTCTTCCCAGTCTAGCTGAGAAAGGGAAGTGGTAGTGTCCTCAGTGAGCACCTGGAGTCCAACCAGGGTCAAATCACCACACATTAACTTTGAAAGTATAAGCAAGTATAAAAGCTGCCCTAGCTTCTCTTTAGGAATGAATTGTTCACTGATAAATATATTACTAGCAGCACAGGAATAGGTGTTCTTTTATAAATTGTCTAGATAGAGCCTTGAGTTGGCATTTTCACTGGTCTGACAAAGATCTTTGCACCAAGTCCTTGTTTCTCTAGGAACACCTGCCAGCAGGTCAAATAATGATAGAAACTGTTTGCAAGGACAGAGTTCTCACACAGGTGTGTTCAATCACTGAACTACACATGTGGACTTAGTCAAGATTGTTACTCAAACAGTTTGCCTAAACTCCAACTATTTCTCAAAAGAAGAACTATTATTTTACAATGCAATGTGCATTTACTCTCTGATAAGTTGCAGCAGTGAATTTACAGAATATGTTTCATCAGCATGGAATCTGGCAAAGATATGGATCCCTTTGGATAGGATTTGTCAGCAAGCAAAGTCGAAGCATAAATCAATTCTTTGATGTGATGTAGCATCATAAAGTAATTGTCTAAAGTAATTACTGCTGAATTCAGAATCGGTGTCTTTGTGTTTAGTTTGAGAGGCTTTTTTTTTTGTCTGTGGAGTTTTAATGGAGCCAAACATGGTTGAGGCCAGTATTCAATTAAGCAGCATTCTGTTAGGCATTAACCTGATTTTATTAAACAGTTTTGATTAAGTGAATTTCATAATGAGTATAGTTTCAAAGTCTCTAACTAAACTGTATATTATAGCCGCAAGAAGGATTGGAATAAAATTTGAGAAGTTTAATTTGTAAAGCCATTCTCTCTTGGAGCAGAGCATTTGCACACAGATTCCTGCAATTTGCTTCTGCCAAGTTTCATGTTCAAGTTCTATAAAATCAGTATGCATAACTTAAAAGAGTAAAGATCACAAGTATTCAGAAAAGACCATGAGTCAAGCTTTTTGCTAATGGTTTACTTTTATATAGATACATTATCCTTATAATTACAGGTAATATACATAATGAATATTTAATCATTGATTTTGGTTGTATTTTACAAATGAAATCCATTCAGTTACATTTTTTGATACAGTTCTGGTGTAAGTGCAATTATAACCGATTCTGATGTCAATTCTTCATCAAGTCAAAATTGATTTTATTCTTTTTAAACAGTTTAAAGATTTACTCAGTCACTCAGATTTACTTCCAGTTTGAGAAATATTGTGGTTCACATACTCCTGGCTTGGATTTGACACCCTGCTCATAGCACAGGGCTGAATTAATGTAAAAATAAAATAGCAGTTATGAATAAAAGAGCCAAAGAATTTCTGATCTAATGGCATTTGCTTTCAGTAGATATATATATAGCAAAGCTGTATGCTCAAATCAGGAAATATTTACTGCATCTATTTATTTATTTCTTTTCATAGACAGCCATGATTATTATTTAAATGTGTATATAATATAGATATATGTGATATGGTCTGTCTATGTGTCTTAAAAATGCTAGGCAGTTTTTGGACATGACACATTTAAGTGAAAAGGGTGTTGTATCAGAAATACGGTTCTGGAATAATTCCATGAGAAAATACCTACTAAATTTAAAAAAAAAAAAAAAAAGGTAATTCTGACATTAACTTTCCATTCACAGAAAATTCAGCAAGTTTTACAGCAAAGTGTAAGTTTCAGTATAAGTATATAATCCCTAATTCAGGTCAAACAAAAAAAGTAAGCATCATGCTAAATTCACACTAGCAAGGTAATTAAACCAATTTTAACCCGATTTCAGAGAATCTTGCCTTTTTTCTTTTCTTTTTTTTTCTTACAGATATGCATACTACTATTCTGGAATAGCAGTTGGTGTTCTTCTTGCTGCTTATATTCAGACTTCATTCTGGACCTTAGCAGCAGGTCGGCAAATAAAAAAAATTAGAGAAAAATTTTTTCATGCAATTATGAGACAGGAAATTGGATGGTTTGATGTAAATGATGTGGGAGAACTTAACACTCGTCTTCTAGAGTAAGTACACTATACCTTTCCCAATGTTATTTTATCTTGTTAAACATGCAGGACCTAGAAATTTTTCTTTTTAAATTAAATTATTTCACTATGAAAGGAAGTTTTCCGATTTCCTCATGGAGAGCCTCAGAGACAGAATTTCTAATACTTCTGATACAGGACTGTCACAAAGATGTCAGAAAAGCATTTTATTAAGTTCCCTTGAACTCCAAGAATGACTAAAGCCCAGCCTGTGGTATTACCCCCATGAAGTGAAAACAGTTCTCTCTGGGCACACTGAGGACTGAAAAAGGTCCAGCAATGCGAACAGCTTTAACCGCATAACATTGCATACATGAAAGCCCTTGGCTTTTATTTCCAAATAGCCCACAAGTACCAAACAGATCAAAAATTTGGTATTAAGAAGGACAGAGTGGTTTTGTATTACAGAAAGAATTTCAACTTTTTCAGACAAAAGAGATTTATACCATTACGGTTTTACAAGAAATATAAAATTTTCCTTGGACACACTACATAATCCTTTACCATGAAGAGAACTGTTATTGGGAGCAGTAATTGAATAATAAAGATTGTCTTCTACATGTAACAAAACCGGAATCCTTCCTTGTGCTTTCTACATTTTTCTTCCTCTCTCTAATTTGTTTTTCAGTGATGTCTCCAAAATTAATGAAGGAATAGGTGACAAGATTGGATTGCTTGTTCAAGCACTAACAACATTTGTGACAGGATTTATTGTTGGTCTCATAAGAGGATGGAAATTAACCCTTGTAATACTAGCAGTTAGTCCTGTCCTGGGACTTTCAGCAGCCCTCTGGGCAAAGGTAAGATAACATATGTACAGTGTCAGGTTTTATATTAATGAGAGATAATGAAAAAAAATCTACATATCTGCCAGTCTCAGTGTTAGATTGTGTTGCTGAGAGGAATTATAGTTTTAGGTAGCACTTATTCACATAAGCTCTTAGATGATCTGTGAATGACCCTCTCATTCAGGGCCAGGTCAGATGGGGCTCTGAGCAACCTGATGTGGTGGAAGGTGTCCCTGCCCATGGCAGAGCAGTTGGAACTGAGTATCTTTAAGATCCCTTCCAAGGTCAATCTACAATTCAATAATTCTATGTCAATTGAATATTTTAATTCCCATATATTGGGCAGACTTCTTTGATTTGAAGCTGTTTCTGCTAATATAGTGCATACAGAGAAGGAAGCAAGATATATGTGTAGAATCCACACTTGTAACTCTTTAACTTACATCTGTATAAGCACTTTTTTCCTCTTGAAAGGAATAGTTGCACCTCCTGGAAAATAAGAGAATAAATTAGAAAAAACTTTTGTCTCAGACACAGAGTTTTTTCATAGTTGTTAACAGATTTGGTAATAAATTCTATACACACAGAGATGAGGAAAGGACCAAATTTCCATGGGACTAGAATGAGTTATATTTTTGAAGTCTTCAGATTTTTATGGTATATTATTTCCTTTGTATTTCAAAGACCTTTCAATATCTGATTCAAGAAAGTTTTTTCCTGTCTTGAGTGAGAATGTTGCAGAAAAAGTAGGATTAGAGACGTATGTGCCATGTATGTCAGCTGGCTGAGCCTTCACAGACTGTGGCCATGTCTTCACAGTCTAAGCTATTGGGTCCTCTGGCTCAGGTAGAGATGAGAATGAGCTGAGGAGGTCTGCCTGGGGAGAGCCACATCAGCTCACTATGGGTACTCTTCTTATCTCTTGCACTGGATGAAAGCAGAGTGGAAAGTCCAGGCCTTAGTTGTTTACAATCTGTAATGTGGAATTATTTGATTGAATTCACAGTATACTTAAGAATTTGGATATTGGACATTCTGCACCCAGATGCAGAATATAGTCAAATAGTCAAAAGGCTATTTTCCTATATTCCTGTATTGCTATATTGGAAGATACTAACTGTGATAAAAGCCATTATGAGTGCTTGAGCTTATTCTGGTTTTCATGTGTCAAAATATTTGATTCTGTATTAGGTTCTCTCTGCTTTCACTGACAAAGAACAAGCTGCATATGCAAAAGCAGGTGCTGTTGCAGAAGAAGTTCTGGCAGCAATCCGTACTGTAATAGCTTTTGGAGGACAGGAAAAAGAAATTAAAAGGTAAGAGCAATATTTGCTTTCATCAGTGGATTTTAAAATACTCACTTCAAATGGTTTGAGATTTTCTTGTATATTTTCTGTTGAAAGTCTTGTGATTTCTGCATTTTTATTTTGCTACATGTTGAAGGACAATTAGTTATTTTTATAGAGTTGATATGTTTTCTCTGCATTAAAAGGTATTCAAACTACTTCAAATATCTTACTGTGAGAGCTTTAGGCAAAAGAAGACCCTGCTCTGTGAAGAGATGATGATAACCTTGGTAATCTAATCTGATTACTCAGTAATTTTGAAGGTGCTAACCAACAGTATCTCCACTTCCGCTATACTGTAAAATATAGATCTTGTCATATATTTTAATCTTTTATCTTGAGTGGTTGACAATCAATCAAAGTTCACTGATCTGCAGGTTATTTAAGCAACCTAAGTGCCAATCCCTGACCTGTGATGCCCTTTCATTTCTATATACCAGGCTGACTAATGGTGGCATTTTTAGGGGTTACCTTAGTGAGTCCATGCCTGACTAGGAGGCTTACCTTTATACAGTCTTAGGATTAGATACTTTATGTACCTAACTGCGTGTACTTTGTAAACATGCTTTTTCTAATCCATCCACAGAGTGTCTGCTGTGGTAGACAGTGTGAGTCTATTTTGAACTTCCATCTTTCTTCCAGATACCACAAAAATTTAGAAGATGCTAAACGGATTGGAATAAAAAAGGCTATTACAGCTAATATTTCTATGGGTGCTGCTTTCTTACTAATATATGCATCATATGCACTGGCATTCTGGTATGGAACTACTTTGATCTTATCTGATGATTACACTATTGGCAAAGTTCTTACCGTAAGTATTAACTAGTAAATTCTCAGTAACAGTGAGAAATAATAAAGAACAAACATTAAGGTGTTTAATGGGAATTTATTTGGCTTTAATGAGAATTATGTCCCAAAATTGGCAAAGTAGCATCCCTTCTTAACAAAAAGATTCTCACCACAAAAGCCTACATGTTGTTTCTATAGGATCTCAAAATCTATGTGAACCCAAATAAAACATATATGACTTTCAACTGTTCCTATATATTTTCTGATTTTCATAAGATCAGGCGGATATAGAAATATTTCAATCAAAAACTGAAAGGTGTCCCTGCCCCTGGTTGCTATTTGCTTTTAGAGGGCTGAATATATTTTCAGGATACAGAAATAAATACTTTTTTTAGCTATTGTGTGATCTAAGTAGATAATTTTCACCATCTAACTGAAGTAAGAGAACCATAACACTTAAGTCATAACTTAAATTCATCTTTTGATGTGGAAACCATTCTAATCTTGTATGAAATATGAAGTAAACAGGGTAAAAAAGAATAACTTTGTTAACCATGATGAAATGTGCCCAGGTGACCATATGCATTTTTTTTAAACTACCTGTTTCGTTTATGAATCACTGAAGTTTGTGAAAAATGTCTCTGTTATGTGTTTCTGGCTCTTTTGAACCTTTTGTACAAGGTTCAAAACCTCTCAGTGAAGTTCCATATGAAGTCCTCATATGGAATGTCTCAGTGAAGTTCATGACCTTGTGTGTAACTTATTCTGTTCAAAGTATCTGCAAATTCTATTGCAAAATGCCTTTGTTGTAGTTCACCGAGTTACGTTTTTATAACATGGATGATGCATTATAATGTGTAAAATCTATGAATAACCCCTGTTCAAGATGATGGGTGTGGCAGACTTTGCTCTGACTACTATGGCTGTTAGGATCTCTGAGCAGTGTGGTTTAATTGCTTTTGTTTTGATACTAACTGAAAGCAGTAAATTGTGCTATTCTGAGAAAACTGTTAATTTTTTTTCTTCTGCTGCTGTTTCTTGTTTGCTTGCAGTTCATTCTCTTTAATTGAAGCAGAAGATTCTTTATTATTTTGTGATGAAGAGGTTGGGTTTCTATACTTCTATTTCACTGTCTCTTTGAAAGCAGAATGTTAGTGTTTTGCATGTCTGTTGTTGTTCTGTTGGATGATATGTAATACACCTTCTGGTCTTTGACCAAAGAATGGATTAGTACAATAAATCCTGAGACATCAAGTGCAATTCTAAATTTTTTGTCATAGATTTTAAAAGTCTGAGTCACTTTTTCACTTTTTCTCAATATATTTGCAAAATTAATGTTGTAGAGCATGCCAGTTCTCATCTGAACCTTTAAAAACCCTTTTCTTAACGTTTTTCTCTGCTTGAGAGAGATCTTTTCAGTTTTGCTTTAGTTCTGGATTCCTTAAATTTTCATTAACAGACATGGAACCTCCTTACCCAAAAATATGTAATGTAAATAAATAAATAAATAAATAAATTTTTCTGCTTAAATAAGAATGAATATATGCCTCTGTAAACATTTCTTTCAGGTCTTTTTCTCTGTACTGATTGGAGCTTTCAGTATCGGACAGACTGCTCCAAGCATAGAGGCATTTGCTAGTGCAAGAGGAGCTGCCTATACCATCTTTAATATAATAGACAATGTGAGTATCTTTGCCCTCACTATCATTGCAAAACTTCTGTTGAAGGTAAGAGACCCTTCTTTTTAAAGACAGGAACTAAATTCACACAAAAGCTTAATGGAAAAAATTAAAAAGTGTTCTAAAAAGCATATCATCTATGTAGCAGTGAGGGAGCAAAACATCGTGCAATTTAGATCTTTCAGATATCTCACCTAAATTACTTAAAAACACATTTAATGTTTCTGCAGAATAATGGTGCACTCAAGGACTTCTTTGTGAAAAAAAAAATTGTTTTTTTAAATTTTATTTTGCACAGGAACCTCAAATTGACAGCTATTCAGAGGCAGGTCACAAACCAGACCACATAAAAGGGAACTTGGAATTCAATAATGTTTACTTCAATTATCCATCCAGACCAGATGTTGAGGTACTGTAATTGAAACTTTATATATATATATATATATCAGTTGAACGTATGGATCATGTGTTGGAAAAAAAAATCATTAAAAAGTCACTTTTAATAAATTAACTTCTGTTGAAAATCTAACAATTTCAGGTTGATTCTGTAATGTGTGTAAAACTGCCTTGTCATCAAAGACATTATGGCTAGATTTATTTCCACCCTAGGTAAACATGCTAAGTTTTCTGAATAATTTTTTGTCTAAAGCTCCAGTTGGTATGACTATGCAAAAAGCCATAAATATATATATATTTCTATCAGAATCTAAGTTTACAATCCTAACTCAAGTGTTTGTGTATAGTAATATTAATGAGATAGTAAGTTTTAAAATAATTGCAATGCAGCTCTGTTGTGACTATGTCTAAACAAGAAAAAAGAGAAATCAGCTCCAGCAAGGACTTGCTATATATGGAATAAAGATCGGAATCTGTATTTGTCTAGACAGAGAATAAGTTTCCTTTTTAAAGCACTGTCATGTATTCAGAATCTTAATGCAGTGATGATAAAGAATGTATGAATCATTCCTGAAAATATTTCCATGGAGAGTGTCTTTACTATCTAACTATTTCCTTCCCTACCTTCACTGACCTTGATAAAGTGACCTTTCTTACTTTTGATAGTCAGAAAGGAAATACACTCAGCTTTTAACCATGACTTTTACATAGCTCCTCTGTAGTCTGCATGATGCATTAAGGAAAAAGGTGAGGCAACATAATATAGAAATTTTTCACCCTATTGTTTCTATATTATATTTTAGTTATGAGTGAGAAGAAGTAGTATTATTATTTTGTCATATGAACTGGTTCATGAGACAAGTAATTGTGAAGTGTCTTGTATGATACATTGATACTGAACTAATTGTGATATAATTATAAGGAAAATTAGGCTGAAGTCACCAGTTATCCAGAATTTAAACCCACATGTTTATAAATTTTATTTTTTACCAGATTCTGCTAGAAATAGGAAGGTTATTTTATTCTAGTCTTTCAAATTTACATTGACATTTCTAAATACTGTTATGTTTTTGACCAACCTTCTTATATGGACAGATACTGAAGGGCTTGAATCTCAAGATTAATTCCGGCCAAACAGTGGCCCTGGTTGGAGGCAGTGGCTGTGGGAAAAGTACAACTGTTCAGCTCATCCAGAGATTTTATGATCCCAAGGAAGGCATGGTAAGACACCTCAAGTGAGATGATAGCTCTGCATGTCACATATGTTGAAAGCCTGGTTCCAGCCTCAGTGCTCTTGTCAATTTTCCAATGACATGATGAAATCTCCCCTAAAATGGCACATGCTGGCATGGAGAGAGAGGTTCCTTGATCAAAACACATAATAAACAGTGTTTGTCTGCTCTCTTTTGTTTAGGTTACCATTGATGGCCAGGATATTAGGACCTTAAACGTGAGGTATCTGCGGGAGGTTATTGGTGTGGTGAATCAGGAGCCTGTGCTCTTTGCCACGACTATTGCAGAAAATATTCGCTATGGCCGTGAGGATGTCACCATGGAGGACATTGAAAAAGCCACCAAGGAGGCAAATGCTTACAACTTCATCATGAAGCTACCCAATGTAAGCAGATCAGCTCTGCTGCTGAAATAATTTCTTCTAAACCTTCTTGTGCCAAATATCTCAGAAGGAATGCTTGTTAATACAGGAAGATATCCCTGGACCTGTGAATATGCAGAGCTATGCAGAATTTCCTCATAACTTTTGAGAATAATGTTAATTTTATATCTTCAGGCAATGATTTGGCTGTCATTTGAAGAACTACTAGAATTCCAGGAACACAAATGATTAGTCAGGTTTTTCCAAGTAGGTGTTTATTCCTGTAGAGAAAGGAGGCGATGTTACTGGCATTTCTGTCATTACTGACATCTTTAGTGGAAGGACTGTACCGCTGAGTGTTTTCAATACATGTATTTGTCTTGTAGAAGTTTGAAACTGTGGTTGGAGAAAGAGGGGCACAGCTCAGTGGAGGCCAGAAGCAAAGAATAGCAATTGCCCGAGCTCTGGTTCGTAATCCTAAAATTCTTCTCCTTGATGAGGCAACATCAGCTTTGGATACTGAGAGTGAATCAATTGTGCAGGCAGCACTGGACAAGGTCAGTAATGTTTCAAAATGAAGCATGTAAGCAGGAGCCTAGTATTTACTTTTTTCCTGGTCTTTTGTTGAAAATAGAAACAAATAAAAACACAAAATGCAAGCTTTAATTTGGCAAATATTCTTTGTACAGAGAATTTTTGAGTCCCTGCAGGTATTACAGAAAGAAATCTTATTTCAAATTAGGAAATGGAATCATATTTTCTGCATTATTAAGTTTAGATCAACATTTTCTTGGTGTAAATACCATTCTTGTCCATTACCTGTCTTACTGCCATTCATATTGTTGTCAGTCACCTGTCCTTGTTGACCTTCATGAGGTTCTCCTGGGCCTGCTCCTCAGACCTGTCACCCACAAACTTGCCAAGAGTGCACTCAGTCCCATTTATCTGGATCAGTGATGAAGATATTGAACAGTACGGGTCCCAGTATGGACCTCTTCAGGGACACCACTGAAGATGAACTTCCTCCAGGTTCCACTGGATGGGATCCCACTGCTTGGGATCATGACTTTGATTATTTAAACTAAAATTTGCTTCATCACTTTAAAACAGCCTCATAATTAAAATGACAAGCTGTGATGTTTGCAACATTAAGTGTATTATGCTTATAAATATCCAAAGAAAGGTACTTAGTTGAAATAAAATTCACGTAAACTTTTAGAGATTTTATTTTTTATTGTAGTCATTTGAGTTAACAATGACTTAGAGCAACACTGCTATCTTTAAAAGTGAGTGTAAAATATTTTCTAATGTTTCTAAATATAAAATCTCCATGGATTTTAATGTTTAAGTGGGCAACTATGGGTCTAAATATAAAAAAATTCTAGCATTTAAAAAATTTTAGGGTTTATAACATTCTAAAATTTATATATTGAGATTTTTGTTTAGATATTTTTGATCAAAATTTGATATATTTATGTACCACAGTGAAAGATGATCTCTAATATTAAGTTTCAAACTTTAAATTATATTTCTGTTTTAAGGAACTCATTGAAATATGTTTTAATTTTTTTTTAAAGTTATATTTTTCTGTGAACCATTTTAATGTTTTTTTCAGGTCCTATTCAACTCTGCTATGAAGATGAACAGGTTTTGCGTTTACTTATAAATATTCACACTAAATATTGCTGTTTTCAGGCAAGGGAAGGACGCACCACGGTGGTGGTAGCTCATCGGCTGTCAACGGTCCGAAATGCAGATCTGATAGCGGTGTTCGAAGGTGGAGTCATCAAAGAGCAAGGGAACCATGCTACGTTGCTTGAGAGAAAGGGAATCTACCACAAACTTGTTAACTTGCAGGTACTTTTGTCTCTAGCTGTTGCCTCATTTTTTTCATTTCCTGCACCCATAGTCATTTTAGCAGAAATTCTGCAGCATATTTTGATAAGAGCAAAAGCCTCACGTACTTTGAAAGGAGAGCAATAATTCAAAGAGACCACTAGTTTTGGTACAAGATTTGTTTAAACCCAGGATAGAATGGTTTTGATCTTCTAGGTATTTAAACTTAAAAGACTGTTTTATGTTTTTCTTTTTATGCAGTTAATGTAGAGCAGATAACTATAGCAGTTTGCTATTCTATTGCTTGTTCTTAGTCTGACAAAAGGTAAAATACACTAGCTGACACTGGAGGAATAGGGCATGCATATTTTAAACTGTTTAGTTATAATCCTTCATACTGAGTTCCTTTCTAAAGAAAAAAAAGTGTTGGAATAAAAGAAAAAGGAAAAATAATGCAGTTATTCCAAGAGCAAAAACACGTTCTTAACTTATGTAGACAGAAAAAAAGAGATTGCAAATTATAATAAATTTCTGAAATGTATTACTTTTAAAATGAAGACCAAGATGCTTTGATACTGACATCCCAATGTCCCATGAGACCATTAAGTTATAGCAGATTTTCATTGTAGCCTTTGTTTTACTGCATAACCACTATGTCCATTAGAGAAACTGAAACTACCATCTCAGTATGTCAGACTGAAGGGGTTAACCAGACCAATCAAAATATTTCTTTATGGGAGAATGCATTTGGTTACCTTAGATTCAATGTAACTTTGTATCCACACAAATGAGAATATGGGGAAAATGAGGAAATAAAAAATGAAAAGAAAATTTTAAAACAATTAGGAAATAAAAAATTGAAAGCAAGTAAAAAGAGATATTTTTATTAGTAGTGCAAAAAGCAGTAAGAAATAAAAAAATTCTGGAAAAAACGAAATACAATTTGACAGCAACTTTGAATCCAGTTGTTATCAAATATCTCAGGGGTGGGTAGACATTTATTTATACTCTCAAAGAGACTGGAAAATGTACCACCAAGGGTAAGGCTCTCTTCCAGGCTGCTCTAATTTTTAAGTCAGGGTCTCTTTTTGACTTATCTCATGCTGCACTTCCTTATTCCATTTAAAGTCAAGAATTCTTAAGTGTGTTCTGCAGTAAAGGTGGTAATGTTTTATCAGTTCATAAATAAACTGTATAGCCCCCAGGAACCCATTCTAAAAGATCACAAGAGGAAGGTAAAGAGTTTAACCTCAATTTAAAGCTTTTTGTTGAATTAATTTAAAAAAAAAGCAGCTGCTCTCAGCCACGTCCTCCACTTACTGTAAAAATTTTCATGAGAGATGCAAAACTTGTATATGACTAAAGGTCTGAAGATAGAGCTTTAATAAATATTATACAGTATACATAATAAATGTTATACATTATACGTATATATATATGCCTTAAGGCATTATATGTTGATTCCCCCATATCTCATTCAACTGAAACAAAGTCACTTTTACTTTGATTATCTCATAACTTTGGAAGTTTGAAGTAATAATTATATATATTTAATCTTAGCATCGTATTCTTCCCACATTTAGGCAATAGAAGCTGAAGATCCATCATCAGGAAATTATGAGAATGTACTTAGTGTCAAAACCAGCGAATCTGAACCAGAATTTGAAGAATCTTTAACTAAAGGATTGAGAAGACGATCAACTCGGAGAAGCATGAGAAAGCCAGAAGAGCAAAATGATAGTCCTGATGAGGAAAAAACTTCACCTGTAAGTGTCTTGCAGAGCTGTTAGTGAACCTGATTCCCTTAAACAAAGTTTGGTAAATCCATTCCCCTGCTGAAAACAGGTACAAGAAGAAGGAGGTATTTGATAGAGATGAAGAAGACATGAGAATTTTTAAATACTAAATAGCTTTTGACTGATAATATTCATAACTTGCTTTTTGAGTCTCAACATAAATGATAATAGATATAAAATGGTAATTAAAAATCTATATCAAAGATGATGAGTTTATTATTGAAAATAAATTTCCTTTAAAAGAAATATACTTACATATATTTACATACCATATCAGTGTGGTCTGTACAGGTTAAACATTCATTTTTGGATAAGAAACAAAATATTTATCCCAACATAACAACTCTTACAACAAAACTTGCAAACTTTCCTCCCCAAAAATATGACTGCATTCATATTTACAGCTATTATTTTGCTGTTAGAAATTGCTTAATGAACAATTACTTGAATTAATCAAGCCATGGATTACACACAGCAACATGCCCAGAATGAGTAGTTCAGTCATCACTTACCAATACCAAAGTATTCACCAACAAAAATTATATGGGTAAACTAATATAAAGCACAAGAGCTGTAGATATAGTGTACAGATCTTCCTTCCTTGTCTTAGAATTTAAAAAAAAAAAAAAAGGTACAATAATTTATTCATGTTATTAAAAGCTATACATTTTTGCTTCCCCTGAATAGATTCTGGGAATATGAAATTGATTATTAATCTCTCCTTTTCTCTGTATTTCTCCAAATACATTCATGTTTGTCCTAATGCAATTTGCATTCTTTAGGCTGAAGAAGTACTTCCAGCTCCATTTATGAAAATTATGAAGTTGAACAAAACTGAATGGCCATACTTTGTTGCTGGAATCTTGTGTGCAATTATCAATGGAGCTTTACAACCTGCATTTGCAATCATATTTTCTGAAATTATAGGGGTAAGTTGGAGTAAAAATAAGCAAAAAGCTGTAAGCCCAGAATATTTATTTCTAATAAAATTAGATTAAAACCAATCACTACACATTGAAGCTGAAGAGTGGATGAAGCACTCTTGCAAAAATCTGAAAAATTATATTATATTTACAAAATGCTAAAAGTCTTGCTATAACCTGAAATACACTTGTTATACATTCAATGTTATGTTAACATGATCAAATTTCATATGAATGCAATTGACTACCAAAAAAAGTTACTGAGAAAGATGAGAGTATTTTAGATTATTAGTTAATTTTATAAAAATGGTGTTTCAAATTTTATTTTATAGATTTTTAATGAGACTGACAAGGACATCTTAAGAAGACAGAGCAACTTATATTCACTGCTGTTTTTAGTACTTGGGATCATTTCCTTTTTTACTTTCTTTTTTCAGGTATGTTTTATTATTTTAACCTTATTATAATTGTTCATCATGTTTTAGAAACCAAACCTGAAATATACTAAAAATTTGCATCTTCATAATACGTCTCCAAATAAAACCAGAACCTGTACTTATGTTTCTAGATGTGTCTTGTGGTGAAACTTTTTTGACTTAGGTCTGCTTGTATTTAAGTCTTTTGAACCTATTTAGATGTCTTAACTTCAGAAATTCCCATCTTGTTCATCATTTAGACATCAGCATGAATCTCTGGACTATCTCACCCATTTTCCATTGCCAGCTAACAGACAACTTCTCCCACCCTTACATCCTAGCACCCCCTTCTCACCCTCAAGCCTCCCTATTTGAATCTGCTTGTAATTGAAAATCTATCAATCTCTGCATTTGTTTTCCAATTTTTTTACTTTCCTAATCCTTTCCTTGTCCAAGGGAATGTCCCATATTTCTCCTGTGGGAGTCCCCAAAGACTCCCAAGCCCAGTTTGTCAGGTAAAACTCATCAGACTGATTCAGTTCCTCCTGCTGAAGTACTGAGTTGTACCTACTATAACAGTGCCACTTATAAAGAAAAGAAGGTAGTAATAATACTAAGTATTTTCATGTATAGTCAGTTTTATAATTTAGGAACATGTTGGTATAGTTTTATCTGTTAAAAAAGCCCACAGAGTGAAATAATAACATGCCCTTGGGGCAGCAGCGTGAACTGTCTCTTGCAGAAGCCTGGTTTGTTTATGGAATTGCCTTGTTGCACAAGAAAAAAAAGGTCTTGAGTACAGAAGGCTGAGTAGTACAGGGCTGTGATAGGTTTTCTCAGTTTAAAAATGTTCAGATAATGTTTTAAATTTGACTGATGCATTTGACTTCAATGAACTCAGGTTGCCTTGCAAAATCTTTAATCTAAAATGAATTACCTAAATGCTACTTGTTTAAATCTGACATGGATTGACTCAGACATATGAAGTCAAAGGGTTGATTAGTGACCTACTCCTTAAAGCATGCTAGTGAAGCAGTGCTGGGAAATATTGCTATGCTCTCTATATCTTTTTCAGAAATAGTATTTGAATGTCTGTACTACAAACCTACTAGAATTTATATATATTAAACCTGGTTTTATATTGGCTTTCTGCAAACAGGACTGCAATATTTTTTACTTTGACATTGTAGAGGCAATTTGTCTAAAATAAAATTTATTGTATGAATACAAACAGTGTAATACTATACTAAGCATTGTACTTTTTCTTAAACAGGGTTTCACATTTGGCAAAGCTGGAGAAATTCTTACAATGAGGCTTCGATTCATGGCATTTAAAGCAATGCTTAGACAGGTAAAGATAATAAATAATTTGATATCCAGGGTTTTAAAAATAAGTGATGGTATTGGTATAAAATAACTGTATTCTACATGACTCTATCATACACAGAATATTGTTGCAATCAAACTAGAAACCAATTTGATTAGTTACATGTCATTATGCTAAGTGTCCTTAGAGGGAGAGTTGCTTGTATTTACAAGAGCTTTTTCTGTACTCTTGCAAAGACTTAGTTTTCCAGCTAAGCTACAAGGGTCTAACAAGTTGATGTGCACCCATTATCTGTTCATTTGCCTTCTTTGCTTTTTTGTGCCCTTTCTCCCCTAAAGAAATTCAAGACAACTTACACTGTAACTCTTACTTCAAATGTCTTAAATCAAATTCTTTAAATTGTGATACATACAGATGTGTTTTTTTAAATTATTGGAAGTCTCTGTCCAAGCACTGAATTCTGTAATTGTTGTTTGCTAATGCAATAATGAGATTGTGTGTTAAAAAGCAAAACCCCTTTCATAGAGTTAAAAAATAAATAGAATGTAATGTTGTGAAGTAATTAAAATTGGCCTTAATTTGCCATTATTTCAGGATCAGTATTTTAGATTTTGAAATACAAAATATAATAGTTATGAGTGTTTAAGTCTTCAACATAAAGCTACACGTAGACACAGAATTTGATTCATGTGAACATGACTATTTTCAATGTGACAGAAAACTGTTGTAGTCTGAAAAATTATGATTTATAGGTTAGCCATACTAAAAATCTAATGAAAAGGCAATCTTACGATTGAGTCTTGAGGTCACAAATGCCTGTGATACATGACCAGGATTTCATTCAATGCATATTACACATGACAGCTTAAATTAGATATGTAGTTACAAGGCGAATAAATCATAAAATGTGTACCGGATCCCAACAATTAACTTTGATCAGATAGACCAGTTTGGTTTTTCAGTTGGCTGAGTTTGGGTTTTTTTTGTTGTTGTAGTTTTGTTGGTGTCTCATAGCTTCTAAATAAGCCTCTTCAATATGGGAAGAAACTAAGCAAGGAATATTCTGGTTTTAACCTGAAAATTCTTTACACTTGGCCCTTCCCCAAACAGCTTTGTAATCATGAGGAGGATCAAAGAGTCCTCTCCTCCAAGGAGATTCAGTGAAGGAGCAGCAGTGAGGGAGGGTAAATTTTGCTTTTGTGAGTCTCTCAGCTGCTCCCCTCCCTCCTCAGCAGTGACAATGAATGCATCAATGATTCACAAGATTGCACTTCTTTCTAAATATATTTAGTGTGCAATGACAGAATTAAACTTATTTAAATATGTAGAACTGAGGCACTGCCACATATCAGATTTACTTTGCAGTTTATTTGAAAAGTCAAAAATCTGGTCTGAAAAAATATTTTTTTCTTATTATAGGATATGGGCTGGTTTGATAATCCTAAAAATAGCACTGGAGCATTAACTACAAGACTTGCTAATGATGCCTCTCAAGTGAAAGGAGTAAGTAAAATTTTGGATTGGAAGTTTTCATATTTGGTTTAGCATGTAATGAAGTTGCAGCTTGGGTTTGACAGGCTGGATAACAGTCTTGATTTTGACAACTAAAATGTACTATGAATCAATAGCTGGTAGAGAATGCATCAATGAATTTTGTGGAAATTATGGTAATAGATATTAACAGACTAATTTACAAATAATGTTTTTCTAAAGTTTACTATTGTGCTGTATTGTGATCTTCATTATTAAACAAATTTATTGGGAATCTCTTACCTGAGAAGTCTTTTTAAAGAGGTCTTATTCACCTGAAGACATGCAACCAAATTTATTCCATTAACGATATCCTGCTATTTTTTTTTTTTTTTGGTTGTACAGATTTGCTATTTAAAAATAAAGAACTGTGAGCAATTGACTTCCTTTTCTCTGTTACTTTTTGGAGATTCTTTAAAAGTAAATTGTGTACTTTCAGGGGTCTGTAATATCAAGATAAAGTACACAAAATGTAATTATTTGTGTATACTTGAGTAAATTTTTACTGCTACATGAAGTTATGTGCTGGGTTCTTTTCTGAACTGAAGAATTCTGAAGTATCTTTGGCTTTATTTCCATAGGAAAAGTTAAATATTTCATTTTCTTCTTCATTGGGCTCTGTGTGATGACTTGTAAAGCTAGCTCTGTGATGTAGAAAATATGACAGATTTTAATGTGTAGATGTAAATGTGAGTATGTGATGAAGGTAGAGTTTGTTCAGTTTCAAGAAAAGAATTTACAAATTGCGGAGTAAATTTAAGTTATCAGAATATGGAGAAAGAAGAAATAAATATGATATAGATAGTTTTTACAAAAGCATTTAAGAAACTTCCATTAAGATTTTCTAAGCAGTGTTTTGAGAATCAGGAACTTTGTGGGTGAAAATACTTTCCTTATTTAAAATGCAGTTATGTTAGTAAGAAATGCCTTTTCTCTTTCTCCAGGCAACTGGTGTCAGACTAGCATTAATTGCCCAAAACATAGCCAACCTGGGAACTGGAATTATTATATCATTAGTTTATGGCTGGCAGCTGACCCTGCTGCTTTTAGCTGTTGTGCCCATCATTGCAGTGGCAGGAATGATTGAAATGAAGATGTTGGCTGGACATGCTAAGAAAGATAAACGAGAGCTGGAAACTGCAGGAAAGGTGGGTCTAGAGAAATTAATCTATTTCTGTATGATATATACAGACATATTTACCAAAGCATTGTTAATGGATGTATGACTTCTGAATACAGAAAATTTCACAATATGTAAGTTCCAAAGACAGCCAGGTACACCAGTAGACCCACAGAGCATCACAATTCTTCAATAACAATCAAAGACATATGTTATTAAACTATTAATATTTTTTGTAGTTAAGTATCGGAATGTGCTAAACACAATTCAGGCTTATTCTCTTCTCATTCCTTTTCTAGACATCTTTGTTTTGCTTATTTTGCAACCATCCTCATTTTGACATTCTCTTTTTTTTTTCCCTTATCCCTTTTTCTCATGCCATCTATCTTATGTTTATTATACTGCTCTTTTTTTTCTCTCCCCTTCTTCATCTTATTAATGTTTGCAGTGATAATATGTATAATATCCACTGGTTTCTGTTTGCCATTCCTTTGTTTCTTGAGTGGAAGAGAAAGATGAGAACTGAAAAGCAAGAAGGCTAGACTCTTGTTTAACAAATTAAATGAAGGCATTTAATGTCACTTCATTTCAAAAATCCTTTTGGGACAGAACAACTATTTCATCACTTCCCAGATATTGATTTCTTCAAGGTAAAACTTTTCTAAAAATCTCTTCCTATGTCCTACTGTTTTTAAAAACTGCTGAAAAGAAAATAATTTATCTAAGGTCATGCAATTCCATTCCTTTCCTTTAAACTGGGTACATTTCTTCTGCTTCTCTCTGAGGGATGAGCATTTATTTTATGTTGTTTTGTTGTGAGATGTGACAGAAAATAGTTGACAATTCTTGGAATAGACACCAAAGACTTTCTTAATGCGGCATGTTGTGAAGAATTAGCACAGGTGTTACAAATATTTATGGTGTATTTTCCAAACTTTTAAAAATATTTTCTTTTCACAGTAATGTGAGTGTCCCTTCTCAAGGCCACCTAAGCAAGCACTGGACTATAGGCATTTTATTCAATTTTCATTTTTAAAAAAATACAGAGTTTTTTTCAGTAAAAATAGTGTTCCACCTGGAGAATTTGCTTTCTGCAAAGACTTGCTGAACCTAGGTTACTAAAATCCTTACTTTCTGGTCTTCATTGAACTAAAATTATATGAAATGTATATTTTAGCAAAATGCATTAAAGCCTGGAGAGTCTTTCCACAGAATTATCAAGGCTGGAAGAGACCTTCAAGGTCATCAAGTCCAACCATCAAGCCAGCACCACCATAATGACCCCTAAACCATATCCCCAAGTGCCACATCCATCTCTTGTGTACTTGCAGACAGTGACTCCATCACCTCCCTGGGCAATCTATTTGAATGCCTGACCACCCTAACAGTGAAATT
>VWYP01002263.1:55834-109272 GCA_013400435.1 Pycnonotus jocosus | reverse complement strand
TAATATCTAATCTGAATGTCCCCTAGCACGTTTATGTAGACAAATGACTCAAGTCTAAAGAATTTGTAAGCTAAAAGAAGGTATCAGAGCAAATATTTACTGCTGAGATCTCAGGCTCTAAGGCACCTAAATAACCTTGACATTTTGATTGTAGCCCAAACTCAGTGGACTGGAAGTTAAATGCTAATATGCCATTTTTCATGTTGATTATCTCCTCTATATTTTTTATTGCTGTCTAATGTTTTTTCACCATTTATTTGTAGAACATTTAAAGAGATCTTATCAGAAAACTCTGAGCATTGTAAAAAAATCTCGTCCTAAAAAGAAAAATATAAAATACTTACTTTTATATCAACAGTCTATGCTTTTAATAACCAGTATATAATATAAAAATGTATCCCAACAGATTCTTTTATTAACTAAGAAAAAAAGGAATTGCAACATACTTAACTTTTGGTTAAAACATTTGTTTCTCTATTGCAGATTGCCACAGAAGCAATAGAAAATATTAGAACTGTTGTTAGCTTGACCCGAGAAAGAAAATTCGAGTCGATGTATGGAGAACATCTGATTGTACCATACAGGTATAATAAAAATAACTAAACTAAAAAAATCTGTAATAAATTGCAAAGATTTACTTTGACAAAAATAGATATTTTTTTTGTAGTGTGTATGATTTGATGTATAATTATCTCTGAATTAATGTCAATATTTTGCATATTTTTGTTGACAAATGCAACCAGTCACCAGCCAACAGTTTTAAAAATTTGATTTAATTAATTTTGTGTTATAATATGGGTATCTTTTATTACAATGTCACTTGGTTTGGAAAAACATTGTGTTTAAGTGAGTTTTTGGAGTGGTCTAATCTAAATTTTGACCTGATTTGTTTTGAGAATTTAATTAAAACTTTTTAAATGTAAATTGAATATTACATTAAGACATTTTTGTAGTGTTAGTAAGATGGAACTAACTAACAATATAAAAAATTTGAATAATTACTTGCTGGTTTGAAGCTGGTTTGAATAATTACTTACTGGTTTGAGACTGGTCTGAATAATTACTTACTGGTTTGAGGCTGAAAATGAAGTAATATAAGCCTGTCTGGACTAAATCAAAATTTAAAAGTGTCAAACTAAATAGATTCTACCAATTAAAGTTTTATTCATTCCAGAATGGAATGTTTAATTCTCAGACATCTATGAGAAAAGTAAAATAAATTAAAGTATATGTACACAGATATGATGGGAAAGAAGCAGGGGTGCCACTAACACATCTACCATAATAAATGAGTGGTTAGAGCACAGTGCAGGATGTAAAAGATATTACTTAGCTTTTTTCTCAGGCTGCTGAGTTTTGAGTTCATATCTCACAGTTTGCAGAACAGTTCCTAACCATTCTCTGGGTTGAAATTGATGAGATTGCTCCAAGACTTTCATTTTCTCTTGTTCTAGTGTAAATGTAAATAAGAACTTATTGCCCTATAAGAGAGATGTGTTTTTAGTTAGTTTCAGTGTTTGTAAACTTTCCATTCATAACAGTATCAATTGAAGTAAATCGATTTTTGTGCACCAGGACTTCAGTATGACTGCACGCTTTGATGAAAAGACGCATTTTTTTCTATACAGAAATTCTGTGAAGAAGGCACATATATTCGGCTTTTGTTTCGCCCTTTCACAAGCAATGATGTTCTTTACCTATGCTGGCTGTTTCCGGTTTGGTGCCTATCTAGTGGTAAATGGACACATGCAGTACAAAGATGTGTTTTTGTAAGTATTTCTTTTGCAATCCTTTTTCTGTCTGTCCAGAAAAATTATTGATAATTCAAGAGCAGTAGCTCAATACGGGGCTATGGACACAAGTATGACAGACTGAGATCCTACCAGTGTGGATATCAGTGACCTGAACACCCAAGAAGGTCAACCATACCGAATTTTGTTGCCAACCTAATTAAAATTAGATAACACAGCTGATTTTGACCAGAAGATGTTAGAAAGTGTCTGCATCCCATCTGCTGTCTGAACATCTCTAGCCAGCTGAGTGAATTTTCAGTTAGATTTGAAAGGGAGGATTTGAGCTCCCTTTCAAAAACTGTGTGAGCCCTTCTAGGCTTCAATTGCAGAATAAAACAGATCACTTTATGTAGCTCTGCAGAAAAAAAGATAAAATTAATAAAAATTAATCTATTTTACTTCGCCTTAAAACAGGCTAAGAGGTGTCATATGTCAAACAGGTGTTCTTGGTGATGATTTTGTTTCTATGGTGTGTGGCAGCAAGTAATAGCTGAAGACAACAGGTTCTTAAACTATTCTAATGTAGCCTATAAATTACATAAAATTCCATTAAATCACATAAATTACCCTATAAAAGCATTGTTTTCAACCTTTATCGGTATTATAAACCCTGCAATTTTTTTCCCAGCAGAGATGTGGTAGAAAATTAAATTTTTATTGTCACCTTATTACAGGCTTGATTTCTTATTTTCATTGATGCCTTAAAAAGTGATCACTAAGTGATTTCCAAAGATCATTGAACCTTACAGAGGAAACCACAGTGGTGATAGAACAGCATTAGAGTAACAATGTTGCCATCCGCTGACCTCTTTCCTCATAGCCCCAGCTGAGATTTAACATACTAGCCAGAACCAATAACTAAAGAAATTACTGCCAATAGGTAATGAAAACACAGAGGGTAAAAAGAAATTTCGAGACCTAAATGAATAATTAAAGTACTAATATTTGATTGCTATTATTCTTAAATTTAGCCCTCTTTTTTCTCTGAGTAAAAGTTGACTGCAGCCACCTTTCCACTGTCCTTTTCTTCACTGTCTGTTGCTATTTATTTCCTGATTTCTTTTACAGAGTGTTTTCAGCTGTTGTATTTGGTGCAATGGCACTAGGACAAACCAGTTCTTTTGCTCCAGACTATGCCAAAGCCAAGATATCAGCAGCCCACTTGTTCCTGCTGTTTGAAAGAGTGCCCTTGATAGACAGCTACAGTGAGGAAGGAGACAAGCCTGTAAGTAAGCCATGTGTGATGTGATAGCATCTATTGGTTACGTGGACAGCACTCTCCTCACTCTCTTCAGACTGATTCTTGCTCTCCTGATTACATCCTTATCACAATGCATCCTTGACACTCTCTGAACGCAACATGCACCAAGTTCTCTATTGTGAATCCAGCTTTTGCACATAGAGCCAAAAGGTTATTTGTTTTGACTCTGTTGATTTCGGTGGGGTGTGGGGGGATACTTCTGTAATTCTATTTTAATCATCTGTGAAATTGCCTTAAAGATGTAACAGTGATAATATTTTAATTATAGGAAACATTTGAGGGAAACATAACAATCAAAGATGTGACATTCAACTACCCAAACCGACCACAGGTGAAAATTCTCCAAGGTTTGAATCTAAAAGTAGAAAAGGGACAAACTCTGGCTCTTGTTGGCAGCAGTGGCTGTGGAAAGAGCACTGTTGTTCAGCTGCTTGAGAGATTTTATGACCCACTTGGTGGGGAAGTGGTAAGTACTTTTACAAGAACATGTCAAAGTGTTAAGTGAGGGTGTTCTTAATTGGTCTTCTATGATGTGATAAGTATAATAGATGTTTTTAGTTTTATTTTTTAAGTACTTTTAATGTAAAGATCAACAGTTACTCATTGGGTCTCCTTAATTAAGTGAGATGTATGTAAGTCCCAGTTTCCCACATTATAACGAATCAATGAAGATCTGTGTTGTAAAAATATGCCTGATCCACAGTTTCATGATGGCTTTGAATTCAGGGCAAATTTCTTGAGGTTTTTATAAAAGTTTAAAAACTTACATGTATCTACTTCTGTATGATCTAGTAATAGAATTTGCCATTTATGTTTTTTCAAAAAAAAAGTGAACATCAACAAAAGTAATTTTTTTCAGAGACATCTTTGTGAGTATGGCTGCTTATCAAGTGATAGATTGTAAATACTTTCAGTAATTTTGGTTTAAAATATATGTAGGGTTTTCTATACTCTTCATTCAGCAACTTCACAATTTTTTTTTCACATAATGGTACTGTTAATTGCTGTTGTTCTTTGGTGTAAATGTGCTCAGAGGTTTTGTCTGAAACAGAGCACACATTTTGGTCTTTATGAGGTGAGATTAAGAAGGATTTTAGAACCTGTCTCAGCAGAGATACAAACATAAAACAATACTTAAATAAAGCCTAGATGCAATGGAAACGGATTTTTTTGAGGTTAAAAGTGCCCAAAAAGGTTCAGTGTGGCAAAATGATGAGAAAGAAGCAACACAGGTGCCCCAAAAGTGTGTTTAACTAAGTGTAACTTTCTTATAAGTGATTCTGACCTTGTGTCCATAAATAACAAAAACCAGTTTACTGAAGGGTAAAGCACAGACCTGTGCCATAGAAATCCCAAGTGTTGCACTAATTCTCAAGCTGAGTTGCTCTGAGAATTGAGTGAAACAGGTTTAGCTTAAAGCAGAAACTGTCAGAACAGCTGCTCACAAAAGTTCCCTCATTTCATTGGATTTCGAATCATGTTCATTATGACACCTTTTCCTTTGAAGAAAAAGCTATACTGGCTGAAAATTGACTGTTCTAGCACCAACTGGGGAGTTAGTATAATAATGTCCTCCAACAACCTTGCTATGAAGGGGGCAATTCTTCAACTACCCAGCTGATCATGTCACCCAACACAGAGCCTGAGCACTGCACTGTGTCACTCCAGTGGAGATTTAACAGCCTTTTTAATGTCCTGGTGTATTTGTGTCCCAATTAAGGAGACTTGTGCAATTATGAAGCTGATACATTAAAAAAAAATTTAGAAAATTCTATCTTCATTTATCTAATGGAAAATGACAGCAATTCAACAGGCAAATTTAGCAGAAGTTTGAGACAGTTGCCAATAAAGAAAACTGTCTGCAAATGACATCTTAAGGAACACAGAAGTAAATTTCTTCTTTATAGATGCAAAGTAGAGGAAAATTTTCCTGCTGAAGAAGCAATTGAAAGAACTTTACCCAAGGTTCTTCGAAGTTGCCTCAGCATGTTCTGTCTTCCACTGTCTTCAAAACCTTAATTAAATATTGAAGTAAAGAAAAGGCATGAGGCAGCATTCAATTCTATGAATTAGAAAATTTTGGAACATAGACAAGAAGGAGGGGTAGGGGGTTATGTGGGCTTGCAATTGGTAAAAAGAGCTAAGGAAAGAGCTGCAATTGCACAACTTCTGTGTATGAATTTACAGTAAGTCTCAAATTCATATACAGCCATGTGACTAAAATTTAAAATGTTTGCTTTCTCAGCTTTTTGATGGCAAAGATGCAAAGGCACTGAACATCCAGTGGTTGAGAGCTCAGATTGGTATTGTCTCACAAGAACCAATCCTGTTTGACTTCACCATTGCTGAAAACATTGCCTATGGAGATAACAGTCGGGAGGTGTCCTTCGAGGAAATTGTTACTGCAGCAAAAGAAGCCAATATTCACTCCTTCATTGACTCACTGCCAGATGTAAGTTATTTCCTTTCTTACCTTCTCAGAACTGAGCGTGAACTAAAGTGGCAAGGAAAAACTATGTCTGCTTGTAATTACCTGGGGTACAATAATTCTCTGAGATGAAAATAAATCTGAAACAATTTTTTAAATATTTCCACTCTGGGCGATTCCATTGTCAGGTGGAGAGTGGAACTTTTAAGATTCTCAGGGGAAAAAAGGACAATTATAACTAACTTAGAGGTAGTAGTGAGGAGTGGGGGTTTTAAAATTGAACATTTCTTTTTAAGCTCCTGTCTGCCTGAAGCATATGTAAAAGATTCTGCCAGACTGATGAGTTTACATGTTCTTTCATTTATACCTAGCCAGAATTTAAATTTAAAGTATTCCTATGGTCTGAAAATTACTAAGAATTTTTTCACACACACACACACACACACACATATATATATATATGAGACAAACACACAATAATGTAAGACTGATCATCTTGGGTCAGATGAAAGGTCTGCCATGCACAAAATCTTGTCCTATGCAGTGACCAGGAAGACATAATTACAAGTATTCAGAAAAGCTATAAATTTAATCACATTTCCCCTGAATACTCATCTCACTTTTCATGATTTTTCAGAGTTTAAACCCCAGTATTGTCACAAACTTTCACTGACCTTTGGTGTTGTGTCGGCTGATTGAGAATAACATTACAATTTAAACCTTAGAATGGCTTTGAATTTATTAAACACTTGATGCTATAAAGAATATAATATATAGTAAAAGATCTATAGATCTGTGGCAGATAGAAACTCTGGTCAGTTGTTTTCAGAAAGCTACTGGGGTGGAATATGCAGATTATGGGAGGCTGGTGTCAGAGTTGATATGCTTCAATATACATCCAAACTGATTTTCATTCACAGGCTGAATTTAATTTTTTTTTTTTCCAGAAATACAATACCCGTGTAGGAGACAAGGGAACTCAGCTTTCTGGGGGCCAGAAACAACGTATTGCTATAGCCCGAGCTCTTGTACGTAAACCCCAAATTCTGCTTCTGGATGAAGCTACTTCTGCCTTAGACACAGAAAGTGAAAAGGTAACTTAAGTATGAGCTATGGAATCTAATTTTTTTTTGGTATTATGATTACTGTTTTTACTCCAACAGTTTAATGCCAAAAGATGGTAATATGGTGTTTAATGCAGATCACATATTTAGGCAAATAATGGACAAATATAAATGTCTTATCCATCCTTGGGGAAAAAAAAAGAAGGTATTTTTTACATCTGTATGGCAGTAGGCAGATTGAAGTTGCTATGAAGAATGCAGTCTGTAGCCTAGAAGTCTTCAGGCTTCAAGTGAGAAAGTGCTATCAAAATTGAATCAGGACACACAAACTACAGAAGCCAAAAAGATTGAGAATGCTGCCAGAGAACATTGGAAGTTCTCTTTTGTGAAATTGTGAAATTTGGCTTTCTTAAGTTTTCTTCCTTCCCACATTTCTCTCTGGTCCCTGCTACATCTTCATGGCTAAAATGAAAATTTCAGGTGAAAATTGCTAAAACATTTACTTCTATTTTAAGCCCAAAGCTGTAATCTTGGTACCATAGAAATACAATCCAGCTGTAGAAAATTAACAGAGGATCTACAAAAATACTTACTATTAATGAGGCAAATATTATATCGTGTATTATAATCTGGAAAGTTAAAATTTTCTCCTAAGTTTTGATCAATTGTAGGCATGAAAAAGGTTTAAGGGGAAAATGCCATTAAATAATCCCATGATTTATTGTTTTACTGGTTATATGCCAGTTAGGTATTGAAATTTAACCACTTACTTTATTCTGCATTAATAAGTGTATGGAATAAATACAGGAAAACTGAGTTTGTTTTTAATATCTTTCTGCCAGTGATAGCTTTAAGAAAATATGATTCGTGAGACTCCCTGTGAAATCAGGAGAACCAATATGATAGCAGTTGGCCCAAGAATATTGACTTGACTTTCATATATGAGTAATCACTCATGAAAGGAAGCTGTGGAGGTCCCCAATTAAACCTCCAATTCACGCAAAATCCAGTACTGAACTCAAATATAGATTAATTTATGCTGTGTCTGGTAGGGTACTTGAAAATTTCAAGGAAATTGAGTAGAGAGGTTTTTGTCCCTGTTCCAGTGCTTAATTATCCTTGCAGTGAATCCACTTTTTATATCCAGTCAGAATATCTCCTACAATTTAAGACCATTTTCTCTCTTTTTTCCCTAAAATGCAACTCAGTAATGAGCCTGGTTCCTTCTAATTCTCTTAGCTATCACAGCATTATCCACTCTGCCAACACGGGCTAATTCTAAATCAAGAAGCTTGAGCAACAGATTTTCCCTTTCCTTCACTGTCACATTTACAGATGGCAGTTGAGGTATATCTCCCAGCAGCTGCCAGAGTCGTTCACCTTTGGTTTGTTTATTGTGCAGATTGTCCAGGAGGCGCTGGATAAAGCTCGGGAAGGCCGCACGTGCATCGTGATAGCTCACCGCCTGTCCACCATCCAAAACGCCAACAAGATCGCCGTGGTGCAGAACGGCAGCGTCATAGAGCAGGGCACCCACCAGCAGCTCCTGGCTGAAAAGGGCGTCTACTATTCCCTGGTCAATGTTCAAAGTGTGTGATACAGCATCTCAATTAAAGGCAGTGCCTATCTCTGAATTGTCACTGTGGCTACTTTTATCACTGTAATTCAATATCAACAGCCAGTCTTGGTGGTTTTGGTTTTCTTCATTCCTTTCATAAGTTATGTAAACCCTAGAAATACTAAGTAAATATGTAGCAGTTTCTCACTACTGGTTTTCATTATTCAAACCTCTTTTCTATGTGGCAAAGCAGATGCTCATTGTGCTCATCAAAGTAGAAGCATGCTAAGCCAAATGTAACTAATATTAGCTTGCTTTGAACTCTTTCAAAAATCACACTTAGGTGATAACTAGGTGTAAGCAACCTGGAAATATTTTCATATTCGTTAAAAAAGTTTTGCTCTGGTCAGAAATAAACCTCAGGCCTTATCTTCGCTGTGCCTGTCAGTCAGTCCTGGCCTATTAGGCTATTATGAGAACTTGCAGGTGAGCTGAAGCCTGGTGCCAGATGTCTGTTATGATGTGGAATTTCAGCCTAGGATGTCAGCAAAGCCTTGAAAATACTGGCATGGGCTGAAAACAAAGGTCCCAGAACTGTAAGTACCTTACTGATGCTTAGTTGTCATTGAAGAGCTGCAGCCTTAAGAAATGGAAAAAGAGTGCTTGAAATGAAACAGAAATTAAACAGTAGATGAGGAAAAACCCAGGACCACAACTAATGGGCAAGACATGGCATCTGCTGCAGCCTGGGAAAGTACTCTCTGTGAGTCTCTCAAAATCCTAGGAGTCAGAGGTCAAGGACTAAGAACTCTCTAAAGACTGCAATACTTTATACAAGGTGAAAATCCCGGATTTGGACTTGGAGGAGGGTGAAGAAAGGCATCCTTTTCAGTGTTGACATCCTTGGTTGAAAAGCTCTTGAACCCAAGCACTGCTGTAACTGAGATTCTCAAGGACTGTAACCATTGGTGCTGAATTCTTGTCATCTGCTCTGGGTTATTGTATATTATTTGCTAATATAGGATGGCTGTTAAGGGCTAACTGCTTTGAATATGGATTAATGTTGATTAATAATTATTAATAACTAAACAGTAGAAATGTATTTTGTTAATGAGTATTTATGCAGTAAAGTTGTGTTTTTAAGTTTAAAACTGTCTCGATTAATCAATCATCCACACTTCCGTCATAACAATTTCTCATTCCCTGAGATTTATGCATATGGTCTGTCTTACCTACACCTAGATATTTATTAACACACTAATTACACTCTACAGAATGTTGATTGATGCAGTCTCATTGTATTCATTTTGAATCACATACCTATTTTCTTTTGGTCCTGTCTTAGATGGAAAACCAGTTTGACTGGAAATTTTTTTCCTATTTATGCGTTGCTTGATAAGGCTTTTGTCTGTCAATAAGGATATTTCTATGCATAATAGTATAAATAAGTTATACTTGCAACTGTAAGAATGAAATAGGTACTCTTCAACATTATAGTCTGAAGAGTCAAGTACAAACACACCTCATTATTTTTACTAAATTCTGGATATTAGTGTTTTGTTTTGAAACTAGAGCTTTTAATTGTTGATGATACATTTTCTAATTATTGGATTAGTAAAAATTGGGTTATGTCCCCAACTCATTTCAAAGATGCTTGATTTACCAGACAAATTTAGCTCTTCATGAAAATCAAGATAGCACTGTAAATATTTTATCAGAAACATCTGAAAAACTATTTTTAAAATTTTGGGCATATAGTTTAAAATATATTTCAGATATTGACATCAAATGCAGAAACTTTCCAAAACAATCTATTTTTCCCCATTTTTTAAATCTACATTTTAAAAGTATTTGTTGAGGCTTATGCAAAAGTTTATGTCATAATTCCAAATCCACTATAAATGCTTGAAGAGCTATGCTGCAGCTCACAATTACATATTTTTCAGGATTTTTTTCCAGAAGACCACGACAGCTGTATTACTACAACTGAGCTACCATTCAATACCTTGTCATGTAGTTTATAGGCACAAAGCCAAAAGGACAGACACAGACACCTCCAAAAATGTGTTCTTCATCATATTCTATTCATACACCTTTAAATTGTAATGCTTTACCCGAAGAAAATGACTGAACTAGGACAATTCTGCTTTAAAGACCATTATTCTACCACATTTTCCAAGGGGCTTAAGAGGTCTCACTCCTCAGCTCTGCCTTTTCAGTTAGGCTCTGACCATTCTGGTTCCCCTTGATGTCACAAGACACTTGTCTGATCTCTAAGTCCTTCTTGTTGGAATAGTCAGCTCTTGTCGTTGCCCATAAGCACCCTGAACACAGGATGACATGTATATGCTGGTATTCTGAAATAATTGGCCTTTTTTCCTATGTCTTTGAGAACCTGCAGCAGTTTCAAGCAGCAGTCATTGTTTTGAGGGGAGGTAATTTAATGTTTTCCCACACATTTCTTGTAGACCCATTATCTTTGGAACAAGTCTTTAGAGAGATGTCAGCATTGACACCACCTTGGCAATCCTAACCAATTTGCATGCATATGCCACTGACTGTGGGGAAACAGAAAGCAAGGACGTAAATTCAACAGTCTGATAGCCCTCCTGCTGAAACAACTAAGCAAAACAGAGTTCTGAGAAGAAAAAGATAACTTAGGTCTAGAAAGTCATTCTTACTGAAGATCCTTATCTGGTTGTTATACACCAGTGTCCTGTTGCCCAGCTTTCTCCAGCGTATTGACTCCTGCAAGGATAATTGGCTGTTCCTAATGCAACAAGGATCTCATTTCTAAACCCTTCTATAATTTCTGACATAGAGTGAGAGCGTGAGTAAACTCCATCCTTTTCTCTCACCTCAAGAGTTTCTGATGGAATATTTCTCACCAACACCATAGACCATGTACCATGTCCAAAGGAAGACTATACATCAGTTCTTGATCTCCACTAGTCTCTTCTTCAGGCATTCCTTCAAAGTTCTTCCTCAGCTACCTCCCATGTTGGGAGGAGTTCAATGGTCTTCCTCCCTAAAACTGACTCCCCATCAATCAAGATTTAGTGGAACAAGTTCTTCTTTCTTGCAAGTAAATCCTTTGAATCTGATGTCTCTTTCCTGTTGCTATATTGTCTATAAAAACAAACTTCCTGGTAGCTTAATTTCTGTAAGACACTAAATATCTCCTCTAAATATTTGTTAATGAGCAATCCTTGTAATCATTTATAGCACAATACACGTAAACTTAATTCTTCCTCACAATATATAATCTATTTGTACCTTTATAACTCTCTCTCCTCTCCCTCAAAATCCAGTCTAACCTGTAAGATTGGTAATGGAATGGAAACAAGACAACTTGAGGAAACAAGAAACTTGCTACACTGCTTATGAATACAGGGCAAAAACATTCAATTCTTGTGCAGAAAAAGCTACATTGTAAATGTATCTATGGACAGCCTAAGTAACTGTTGTTGTCAAGTTCTCAATCTTCTAGACAAATTGTCTAGAGCAATGTAGTTTTATCATAAATTCATTCTGTATTTCCAAGAGAGGATGGTATCATTATTCTAGTTACCTTAAGGCAGTAAATTGGAAGCTGAAAGTAAGAAACAGGACTAGCAGCGACTTCAAAATCTTTGCTGTGGATTTCATGGGCTGTGAAGCCATCAAAAATAAAGAACAGGAGAACAGGAAGGAAAAGAGCAGAACTCACAAGGGCAACTATGTTTAGCAATCCCTGTTATTGAAAGGTGAATACATTTCATTTTGTCTTTGCATGCTTATTCCTGTATATATTTCATTCCAGGTGTACTCCCTTAAAGAGGGAGATCAGCACAGGCCTGCACGTAACTCACAGTGAGCATGCATACCTAAGCCATTTCTCTAAGCAAGTCTGTCTTCTAGAGGGTGACCAAAGGTCTGGCCAATGAAGACTGGGGCACATCTCATCCTGTTCTAGAGTTGCTGTCACTAGCAGGTCAGATTAGCAACAAACTTGTATTGCATCTCTTTATAAGAGGGTGTGAGCATGATTATCATAAATACCTACATTGTTAATGCCTTGGCACAGAGGAAATGAATCACACCTTGAATGAGTGCGCTACTAAAATTAGCATCTTAGATCCTGCATTACGTAATGTTTTATAAAATAGATCCATAAACACTGGCTGCAGCCTTACATTCACCAAGCCAGAAATGTTTTCAATGGAAATACTAGAAATTGTATGGGGCTGTTTTAAAATGTCCCAACATTTAAGTCATTGATGTTTTAGATAACTTAAATGTAAATATTGTGCTTCTGTACATAATCTCTGAGTAGAAATGGTATCATTCATTTGCTTAGTAAAGGAGACAAATACATTAAGAATCTTTTTTGAATACACAAACACTTGTTCTAAGATTAAAAAGTGTGGTCTTTACATCATCTAACTAACAGAAATAGTTTTATTTCTGTGCTAATTCTGATTTGGTTCTCAAATCACAGATGAAAAAGGAGTAAGTGAATAACTTGATTAATCAAGACAAAAAATCAGTTCATTATACACAAGATGTTAAAATGAAGCCATGTTGAGGGAGAAGGAATGGATATCTAAATGACACAAGAATTGTGGGTTCCCACTTACCTTTCAAATGTCCATAATTAGGACAGCTTTCATTACAGCAATACATAAAAAAGCCAGGGCAGAACTTAGAAAGAATGAAGCTACTACAGAATCATAGAATGACTTGGCTTTGAGGGGACCTTAGGGAACATCTAGTTCCAACCCCTCTGTTGTGGGCAGGGACACCTTCCACTAGACCAGGTTGTTCAGATTGAACACTTCCAGGGATGGAGCATCCATGACTTCTTTGGGCAACCTGCTCCAGTGCCTCACCACACTCAGAGTAAGGGATCTTTTCCTAGTAACTAATCTAAGCCTGCTCTCTTTCACTTTGAAGCCATTTTCCCTTGTCCTGTCCCTACATGCCCTTGTAAGTAGTGTAGGTGCACAGCATTATCTGCCCCATTATCTGCTGGGGCTATGACACACTGACATCATATTTTTTTCTTTCTAGGCACTCTTGTCTTCCCCCAGGATTAACTTCTTCTTACCTTCCCTTTTACATAAATGACATTTTGTAAAGCTTTCATTTTGGATTAATCAGTGTGCTTGCTTGTTGTAGAAACTTTTCAGTCATTCTCAGTGTATATTTAATAGTGTTGTAAAGCAATACATCATTTCCATGTTATTCAACAACGACAATAAAAATATAAAAATCTTTGCACACATTCCAAAGGATGAGCAGGAAAAGGCACTATGGAATTATGACACATTTCTCCATCCATCAGGTGAGTTCCTAATCTAAACTAAGTTTTCCCAGGATTTTCTTTTGGATAGCTATGCTGAAGATATATCTGCATGTATTTGTCTATTTCTCCCTGTAAAAGAAGATGAGCTATTAAAGATCAGAGTTATTTACATATCTGCTGAATCAAAACCAGCTTAGACACTACTCCTCATGCATATTAGAGTTGTGAATTACAGTTCAGCATGCTAATATTTCCCTGTTCAGCTTCTTAATGGTACATTCAATGAAGCATACAGCAATCTAGATTTGCAGATGTTTATAATTCTGTTTCCTGCAATTTCCTGAGGAGCTTGATAAATAATCAGAAGCTTTGTTGGTTGCTTGGCATTTGTATGTAGACATTTGAAACCTTTCCTCTAAAAATATAATTATTTCTTCTAGCTCTCATTTCCACACTATTACCTATCAGACTTTAGCCATAGAAAAAACATGTGATTTCCATCTAAGATATTTCATACCAAAATGAAAATAAATTTCAAAATATCTTTCAAAATTTCTCTATAAGTACTTGTGAAAAATTAAAATGCTGGAAGTAATTTCTGTGTTTGAACTTTAACATCATTTTCCTTTGAGTTCATGATGAGAAGTGTGTATTTTCTTCTTTATTACCCTATTCTGTAAATCAACAACTTTTCTTCCTATGGCCATGTATTTAATTTGCCACATGATGGCCTCATTTGTTCAGAAAATGGCTACACTGATCTGCATTGTTGGTTTTTTGGGGTTTTTTTTACTTCTTAATGTATGTCTAATTTGACACACTATATGCAGTATTCTTCTAACCTAAACAGCATTCTCTTTCCTGCCTAAGGGATTAGCACATTAAACTTACAGTCCTGACAGCATTGCTGCCATGTCTTTTAAAGCCAGAATTCCTAAGACCTAGACTAAGGCAGTAGACACTACCCACTCTTCCCAGCTTCTACTATGTCAAGCAGACCTGCTAGAGGCAATCTGTGATGGTAGATAATCTTTATCTCCACATGCAAATCAAAGGCCTTTCATTTATTTCTTCCTAATTTAATCTAATTTGTCACAAAACATATTAAGATAAAGGAGAAGGACAAAGAAGAATCTTCCCATGTAAAAAGTATTTCAGACTATTATGAGAGCAAAGAGGTTTTCATTTAGTCTGGGTAATTTGATTCCAAATACAGAGTTTGAGTTCCTTTTTTTTTGAGCAACATGCTTCTTTAAGAGAAATTGCATTCAACACCACTATCATTCTACATTAAATTTCACGTGACCTCTACATTTTATAGAACACATATAGAAATTTACAAAATAGGGTACTAAAATGCCACATTTATATTAAAGTGAAACTGTTCACCTATGAGACAACAGGCATTTTACCACCAACTTACTTAGTATTTTATATTAAGTTAATTTAGTATTGCCCGTTAATAAAAGATAAAAGTATACCATAGTTCCTTGATTTTGCAGCTGTGGCCAAGAAATTTGATGTTTGGTTCAATTCAGTAGACTTTAAAACAGATATTTCTAGCAAACTTTAAAACAGATGTTCAATGCACTTTCATATGATCTAAATGAAAAAAAAATTAAATAATTTAATAGTCTAATTGGTTAAACTGGCTGCAATGAGGACGCAGAGATGGTTTACTGCTTTATACTGAGAAAATTCTGTTTCTAGGATGAGATTGCTTCACAAGATGAAAATAATTCTCAATAACACACCAATGAACTTATCATTGTGGGTGAATATGGATGTGCACAAACACTACTCTTTTTTGTGTCCACTAGCAGAAGAAGAAGCAATATGTTCAATTTCATCTGAACATGAGAAAACAGTTTATTATTGTGAGGGTGGATAAAAACTGGAACATGTTGCTTAGAGAGGTTATGGAGTTTACATTCATATATCCAAAACTAAACTAGTTATGGCCCTAAACTACTTGCTCTGCTTGGCCCTGCTTTAGCTAGGCTTTGGACTAGACAGCCTCCAGAGGTGCTTGTCAACTTCAGCCATTCTGTTTTCCTATGCAGAAAAAATCGTGGTCAACCATGTGGATCCAACCAACTAAATATATCCACTCCATATGGTGGCTTTCAGTACGTCAAAACCATCCAATGCATCTCAAGCTGTATTAAACAGTAAATAGTTATCAAAAAACGCTTGAACATAACTTCATAGACTTTTGTACAAAGTCTATGTAAAAGTCTCCCATGCCTCACAGATGACTATAGCATGATGAAAGGAATGGTATAGAAATACTTTGTGACCTCTGCTGACAGCCTGAGGCAAAGAATCACCCTTTTTGACTCTTACCAACAAGCCATCCTTTCCAATAGAACATCGTTTTGACATCATGACAGTAAGCCATGACTTTACTCAGTGAAAGCCAGGGACTGGCAAACCTTTGTTGTTAGGAATTGCAGATAATTAATTACAGGACAGCTCTTGGCAGCTGGAGAGTGGATGCTTGGGTACTGCCATGGCTGCTTCTCTCTGCTCTTCTGAGAGCAGGTTTCCCCTTCCCCTCTGCCACCTCCTCAGGCTACTGCATTGCTGTAAGACCCTCAAAGGCCACCCTGAAAACTCATAATGAAAGGAAAACACTGAGTTCCTCCAAGTTTCTAAGAGCTCTCATATTACCAAACCTCATTCTGATAAAATTTTTTGGTTTAATTTTTTGAGCTTTTCATCCCTTCTCAACAAACGCTATCAAACTCGGAAAAGACAACACTGATTTTCTAGATATAAAAATAGCCATACATTAAACTAATTCTGGAGAGAAAATATAGCAGAATTTAAAGCTTATTGTAAAACTCTCTGGCAATTTTTTCTTTATTGGTACCTCAGTGAATAATTTTTCTAAGAGATGTTCCTTACACTCTGATGGGAAAACTGGAAGAAGAAATGACAAGGTAATAGGAAAGTTTTCAGTCAAGTCATAGCTGTTCTTCTCTTGTAATAGAGATCTCAAGTGAATGTTCTGTAAAGATTACTCTAATATTTGATTAATCTTATTATGAATATTTCACAGAACTGTAGGAATTCAACTTTTGTTATGTCTTTCAGCTAACATAATTTTATGAGTGAATAAGCACCTTTCATTTTCCCACCCTAATACCTGTCTGTGCCAGATCACTTGCACTCTTCCTCCGTGGCCACATCTTTCACTCTTCATTGTCCCCTTGCACTCCCCAGTTCCCATTTTGCCACCATCCCTGCTTGATTTGCAACCTAGTTTCTCTTCTTCCTGCCACAGCTTTCCTGTTCATCCTTTTTCCTCTTCTCTGATGTTTTCCCTCTTCTGTCACGGGTAATGATCACAGGAGAGTAAGGCACAATCCAGCACACAAATCTCTGCCACACCTCTCATTCTGAGCGGGGCCCTGGGGGAGGGATCTCTCCCAGCTGGGGTTTCTAGTAACATCTCCAAGATAAGAGAAGGGGAAAAGTGCAATGTTCATTCAGGTGGTGGATACCTTTTCATTCCATTTAGAACTGGTTTTATAAAAGGCTGGAAATTGATACTTGTGATTCTGGCCTTCAGTCCTGTTAGGGAATTCTCATCAACTCTCCATGCAAAGATACGAAAGACATGAGTTTTCAATAAACTGGTGAGCCATATCTTCTGTAATCCCATTTGGTGTCTGTAAGATTTAAAAATACAATCTGTCTCTCAGTGAATTTAGCTCTTGTCCACATACAGAAAGGTGTGAATAGCTGCATGATGACGCAGGTGCAACTGAGGAAGAGCAGGGCCTGCAGCATGGACTCAGATATTATGCTGCAAATTTTCCATGTGTTGCCTGTTTTTATAACAGTGCATGAAGAGACTTTTTTTTCATTTTTCTAATATATTTTTGTTGTTGATTTCTTTTTTTTCTTTTTCTTTTTCATTTTCATTTCTTTTCTTTTCATTTCTTTTTAGTAGTTTAAAAAAGCATCACAAAGCATGTAGAGATGGAATCCCGTTCTTAAAGAGAATATGGTCCTACAAACCTCATAAATCCAGTGAGAGTTACAAACTAAAAAGACAGGCATATGGCAAAAAATCGAGTATGACACTAAAATACCAAGGTCATACACATGCATTTATTTGAATTACATTCTGAAATACCAGTCTTGCCATCTTTTTGATCTTTTATCAAAATGTGAACAGCGTGATCACAAAATCCAGCAAGTCTTGAAACTGAAAATTCAATAACAACTGCCACCCACAGAAAACATGTTCCATCCCTTTACACTCCAGCTACCACTGTTACCCAGCTCAGCTAAGGAATAGCTTTGGGTACCTTCCCTTGGCTTCCCAGTTCAACACAGCATCTCTCTTTGGTCACACAGTGCTCCTCCTTACTCTCATAACTCTGATTATCTCTTTTTCCTGCTCATCCTCAAGGCACTGTTTGCCAGCCACTTCCTGCCATGAGTGCACTAAACCTGATGTAGGCTTTTCTTCATGGCTCAGGAGTGGGAAGGACCTTCCCTGTTACTGAGACCAGGTCTTCTTTTTGTAGAAAACAAATGTATGGCCTGAGATTTTTAACTCCACTGCTTCAGGGAGAACATTCTACTTGTTTGAAGATTGAACATCTCTTTCCAACAAAATAGATGCACAGTTCCTGTATATTAATTTGTTCCTGGACCAGCACTCAGCCTTTGCTTTAGTAGCTCACTCGAATGGGTTTACTTTCCTGTGCTGTTTATAGAAATAAATCTTAGATTCTCTCAGATGGCATTTTGCTAGACAATGGAATTAAGTAATTTTAGTTTTATCATGCAGTATAGGTTTTCACTGATCATATTTTTCTTTCATTTTGTCATATTGTATTTCACATAGTTATGGTTCACCTGCTTCTCTTATTACTACTCTCCAATACCATTTACCTAGTTCTGTAAGATATTCCAGGATTCTTTTGTCCTGGTCTTTTCACTGGTCTTCTGTACTGATCATCTCAGTTTTGTACCATCAGAAAATTTCATTATCATGAGTATTGTTTGCATGCCTAAGCCATTAATTTGAGTAAGAGCAATAAATCCCAAGACTGAGGGAAGAATTAATGTTCTCAGCTCCCTCAGGTATTATTACCTCTCCATGCTGAACACCTTTGTCTTCCTTTGAACTCTTTTTTACTCTACTGTTCTTTTATTACTTCACAACTATTGTTTAATAATTTATCTCATAACTTTAGGATAAATTGGCATTAGTAGGCATTAATGAAGTCCCAATGGATTAGTTTTACTGGATCTAGCCTCTCTAGAAAAAGCAGTACCAAAGAAAAATAATTGGATTAATTCTTTGCTTCTCTAACTCACGACATAATTTATTACCATTTATTTTAGACTTTATTATTTTCTTTAGGACTTGTTTGCAAGCTTCCTGTGCTGTTTTTGTTAAGATAAAAGTTCAATTTCTCAGGTTACTGTTTCTGTTGTAACTTTTCAGCCCTATGTCTCTATCCACAATTTGAAAATAATCATTAAAAATCTTTGATACTGAGCCAGTATTATGTCAGGCACATTATTCAATACTCTGGAATAAAGAGTTCTTGGTCACCATGAGAAGAACATTCCTTCCTTACCATTTTCCCTTTCAGGTCAGATGTGGTAATTAAGATACCCCAAATCATGTTTGTCACCCTGCACTTTTTGTCCTTTCGTGTGTTTTCTTTATTGAAAGTTTAGGCTGAATGACAATTTCAAGGCCATCCCTGGTGCAATTTTCATCTCAATGCTTTTTAATTTCTAAGATACATGAAATGAAAACCCATTGTTGCAGATTTTCTTGGTGTGTCCATCTGTAATTACAGTAAGATAAAATTGCTCAGTATATCAGAAGTATAGATGGGCAGTCGATACATTTTCTTCTACTCTTAGCAAGATCTTTCTTGGGCTTGGATGACTATGTACAAAAAGATGTATTTTATACATCTTCAATGTATTTCAAGGGAAATTTATGCATATACACAATGAAAGAAACTGGGGGGGTTTGGTGGGTTTTTTCCCCTTTCAGGTACCAAAAAATAAAATATGTCAAACACACTGCTATTAAACAAGCTGTATCAGCCAACATCTCTATGGGTATTGCTTTCTTTTTGATATATACATCACAGGTCTTGGCCTTCTAGTACAGAATCCTTGTGATACTTTCTAATTTTAATAGAGTTCACAATCCTAAGATTCTTCTCCTTGATGAGGCAACATCAGCTTTGAAAAGTGAGAGTGAGCCAGCAGTGAAGGCAGCACTAGAGCAGGTCAGCATTGGTCAGTGTTGAAGTGCTTTTGTCAGTGCCCAAGGAATTCAGTTAATGATGTTCTGGGTAGGATTGAAAAGCAGCAGGCTCCCCAAACAAGCTTTAGTCTTTGGAGCACCAAAGAGCTCCATGTGTGCTGAGACCTAAATATTCCCAAGCAATTTTGGGCATCCCTGCGATTTGTCCTCCTATTAACATCCAGCAAAGTAACTGAAAATCAGCTCTGTGGTTTCTGCTAGAGCAGCTGCTCCATGTTGACTGCTGTCTAGACCTAACTTGTAAACCACACCCACAATTCAAAGCAATATCCAATCCTGTATTTCTTGCTGTCTGCTCTAAGCATGCCTGTGAACCATCTACAAAAGAATTCCACCTATTCCCCAGTCTGATTCAATCCTATTTGCTGATTCATTCCCCCCTCTGTTTCTCTACCTTACTATGGTCTGCATGAAGACAAATTCTCACCATTGCATAAACAGTTCAGCAATGATCACAGTTTCTCTATGGACAAAAGGTTCAGAGAACATTTTTCACAATATACAGTCACAGGAGAAGTACCTAATCTACCTTCTTATTGTCAAATATCTTTTAATCCCTAATGTCTACTTGGACACCTAATTGCCACTAATTTCAGCAAGAATTGGACTCTTTGTCCAGGAGTTCTAGCTCCTGATAATTCACACTGCTTTGTGAAGCCATGCTTGCTGCACACGCAGGGATCTTTCTCCCAACCTGTGACCTGTAAAGTGAATCCCAGAGACAGCAGGGCACAGAAAGGCTGATAGAGACACATTTGGTGGGATTCCCAACTAAGTGCTGCAATATAAAATTTACAGAGCTTGTTTAAACAAGATACTGAGCCTCTCACTTCCCCCACATAGCTTTGAATTATGTTTTCCTCTTGACATTTCTGGCAGAGCATGACAGAAAGGCTTGCTGGGGCTAGACTGGCTCTGCTGATGCTGAGCAAGACAAAGCTAACCTGTTGTCTGTCAAGCATTCATTTATCCTCCTCTCGCCTAATTTTTCTCTTCCTCACCATGCTGGGCATGTACCTCCACAGGAGGTTTACATCCAATATAGACCAGACCCTTTTCCCTGCAGGCTTCACCAAACCTCTGATGAATCTCTGTTTACCGTTTTTGTGAATGGGACGCTCTGCTTTTTAAAATGAAGGATCTTAACTTGATTTTCTTCTACATTTTGATGTGATTTTAATGTTTAGTATCACCTTAGATATAGTGAAGCTCTTAGACTACCAAGAAAAATCATACTTTTTTTATAAGATGGTTTGAATGGCTGTCACTTCCAGTTCTTAAAATCATGTTGCAATATAAAGCTATCAGGTTTATCTAGAAATTCATGGTCAACATCCCATACATTACAGTTTTATCTTTTATTTCCTAATTCTAAAACACATATTAAGCCACTTGTATTCTAACAGTTCAAAATGTTCAGTGAAGATTTTTTAAACTGAATTATATAAAGCTTGTATTAATTTCTTGGATCATTAGATATTAATACAAAGTTATCCCAGCAGACACTGTCATGGTGTGCCTGTTAATACATCTTTGTTTTGACAAACTATACACTTCTAAGATTTATTTTATTATTTTGAGTAATTTAAAATATGGAAAAAAATATGAGTAACAGAAGTATGATTTTAAGTTCAATTTTAGATAAGTATTTTCAACTAATTCAAATGAGTCATTTAGGGCAACTAAAATTGTTAAGAGAGTTTGTTGTTTGTTTGAGGTTTTTTTGTATTTGTGAAGCATTCTGTAATAGAATTATCATAAATGTTCTTAATGATAGATAGTATTTTTTCCAGTGAAAACTCAACATCTAACTGGGGAGGATATTGAAGGGGAAGTCTCAAAAGTATAACCTTTAGATACTGGTGTTTAGAAAGTATTAGATAATGAAAAAACAGAATACCTTAATATATATTTTCATTGAAACTATATTTTGCAGTATATGAAGTCACACTTCTGCTTTAGTCTACCTTGAAGAAACCTAAAAATATCATGAAGTTCAAGTTTCTCAGATGCCCATTTTGATTTTTACTAGAACATAAATTTAAAATTATTTGTTCAACTCTAATATGAAGAGAGGAAATATTATATGTACCTGAAAATGTTCATCTACAGCCACAATTTCACTGTTTCCAGGTCGGGAAAATCATGTTACACAAAACTCAATGGCTCAAAATGCAGATTTTATAGCTGCGCTTGCAAATGGTGTCATCACAGAATGAGTTCATATTGAATTCATGGAACAGAATGAAGTTTACTACAAGCTTGTCAATATGGACATAGCTTTTATCATATTGTGTGCCATTGACCTAACTGGATTGAATTGTTGCCAAAGGTACTTCCAGTTTTGCAGTGTTTTCTCAGTGAAAAAAACCAAGGGAAAAAAACTCCCTTGAAGAGTGCTAAACTTCAGATTAAGAAAAACTCATATTAAGTAATCTGTTCAAGTCTAATTCAAAGCTGTGAATTACAGGTTCTAAGCAATTTTTTTTCCAGAAGTGTGACATTAAAAATAAAGTATATGTGTAGGTAAAAATTAAGATTGTGGCTAAAATGAAGTTGTGGAGCTGATTGCATCTCAGACTTCTTTTCCAAATCATAGGATTATTAAATCACTCAGGTGGGAGATGGCCGTCTAATCCAACCCCTGCTGAAGGCAAGGTGCACTCTGAGGCCAGGGCAGGGTGCTCAGGGCTGTGTCCTCTTGACTCTGAAATACTCCCAAAGATGGAAAGTCCACACCCTCCTCAAGCCCTCTGCCCCAGTGCCTCCCTTCCTCATTGTGAAAATTCAAAATCTTTCATGCAAGTACCTTTTCAAATCAACAGCATCTTAGTGACTGAGCTCCTGAAGTTTTGTCAGTCAGACATGGTTTATCTACACTATTTTTATTATCTCCCACACTGTCTCCTGAACTTCTCAGACAGTTTCTCTCAGGCCAACACTTTGAAACAGCTCTAAGTTTCATTTCCTGTTCTTGCTGGCTCCCTCCTCACACTGAAATTCCCTCTCATTGACTTTCTGTTTCTCTTTTAATTTAAGGCTTTTTGTATAACTCTTGCATTTTAAACAGATTTTCTGGCAGGTCCCTTCACTTAACTTAGTTCTGTATATCTTCCTAACAGTTTAACATAATAAAATAATGAGAAAAAAATATCTGTGGATAAAACACACACACGCACATCCCACACACCCCACTTATGAGTGTTAGTGTAATGTCAAGGTTTTCACTGAATGTACAGAAGACTTAATGAAACTTAGTACTTGATTGGGCTTTGCAAAAATACTCAGCTCTTACCAATCTTTCTTTCTCTTGACAGGAATTGTAGTTCATATTCAGAACTGTTCATCATTTGAAAGTACAGGATAAGATAGAATCATAGAATCACAGAAGGGTTTGGGATTGAAGGGACTTCAAAAGTCACCTGTTTCCAAGCCCCCTGCCATGGGCAGGGACACCTTCCACTGTCCCAGGTTGTTCAGAGCCCCATCCAACCTGGCCTTGAACATTTCCAGGAATGGGGCACCCACAGCTTCTCTGGGCAACCTGTTCCAGGGCGTTGCCTCAGTTTTCTTCCTAATATATGTCTACTCTCTTTCACTTTAAAACTGTTACTGCTCATCCCATCACTACAATCCCTCTCCAGGTTTCCTGTAGCCCCCTCTAGCTACTGGAAGGCTCCTACAAGGTCTTTTCACCTTCTCTTCTACAGGCTGAACAAACACAATTTTCTCAGTCTTTCCTCATAAGAGAGGGGTTCCAGCCCTCTGATCATGTTTGTGGCTTCCTTAGGATTTATCCAACAAATCTGTGTCCTTAGGCTGGGGGCCCCAGAGCTGGGTGCTGTGTTCCAGGTGGGGTTTCTCTCTCCAGGGCAGAGCAGAGGGGCAGAAACCCCTCCCTCACCCTGCTGGCCATGCTGCTTTTGGTGCAGCCCAGAGTGTGTTTGTCTTTCTGGGCTGCAAGGGCACATTGCTGGGTCATGCCAAGCTTCCCATCAACCAGCACCTCCAAGTCCTTCTGGGCAGGGCTGCTCTCAACCCATTCTCTACCCATGGTGGATCACCTCAGGGCAGGCCAGGACCTTGCACTCAGCCTTGCCCTGAACTTCATGAGATTTGCAGGGGCCCACCTTGAGCCCATCAGGGTCCCTCTGGATAGCTGCAAACAACTTTTAGCATCATGCTGTGTTTTGTTTCAGGCATCAGGAACTGAGGATCTGTTACAGAAAGGAGTACATCAGCTGTCTCAGAGGAAGCACAGAAGGGATCAATACTGATAGACAAAAACCACCATCAACTCAGAAAAGCATAAAAAGGTTCAGAAAGCAGAACCATGAACTTGATGTAAAAGCTTGTGTCTCTGTATTCATACCTGCCCGTGTTTTCCATAACTAACGGGATAAAAAAGGAACACAGTCCCACTTGAGAGGGAGTACCTGTTAAACAAAATTTGTTAAGGGCATCATATGTGTCTGGATAAGGACTCATAAATTGACATCATCCTACAAGAGTTCTATGGAAATGCCTTTTCCTCTGAAGCTAAAATTTTTTGTTGTGATACTTAAAATAGTTTGATTAATATTTTGAAACAAAATTACTTTAATATGGGAATAGCCTAAGTAGTAAGATAATTAGTTTAATTATAGAACAAAACCAAAACCATGTAATTAGTCATACAACTGAAATAACACACCCGGAATAGAGAATAATTACTATTTTTGTCTAAATGTTTTGATATCTGTTGTCTAAAAAGCCTGTGATAACAAATAGATTCCTGGAAATCAAGATATAATTATCAAGCTAAGGACCTAAACTTGCAAGAAATCATATTCAGCAACAATAAAGAAACAATTCTTTCAACACTCAATACCATCAAATGTAAAAAGTGGTTTTCATTCTCAGCTTCTGTTTCTGGATAGTTCCATGAAAGGTGACTTAATGTACATCTCACTTACACGTGTTAATTTCTTTATTTATTGCTCCGCTACTTTTTCTTGCCCAGTCTGTAGAGTTGTGAACAACACCTTGCTTCCTGATGTCTCTGGGAAAATGGTGCCTTTTCTGAAAAGACATCCAGTTCTTGCCCTCTCTTCAGGCAGAAACAGCCTCAAAATTGCCAGTTCTGTGCTGCTCTTGGAAAAGAAAAGAAGATTCTGGTATAGCTGTCATGGATGTTTCTCACCCTAAGGTGTCTGTCTGCCTCATCTCATCTCATTTTATATCTCATCTCATCTCATCTCATCTCATCCCATCTCTTTGTAGTCTGGCCCTGCACAGTCCTGCCCCAGGAGTGAGAGATTCACCAGCATCCCTTTGTGCACACAGAGTTGTGCTGCAGTCAGTACCTGGGCAGAGTCAGGGGCTTCCTATAGAAAATAAAGAGCAGCACTACAGCTTTTGACTGTAAGTTCTTAGAGAGAGAGGAGGAAATCCTTGGTATTTGTACAATGCCTAAAATGAGCACAGGATCTGGTGGGGCCTGAAGATTGCCACATGATATACACTTATTTCTTAAAAAATAATGTATTATTTTCCCTCTACCTTATAGGTGCTAAATTTAGGTTTTAAAAACTTGGATTACCTCAGTGAATATTTTTTACATGATAATATTATTTTTTAATTGTATGCACATAGTCACTTGACTAATCTGAAAAAGACAAAAAATATGATAAGGTAATAAAAAACCCCTTTCTTTCTCAAACAGGATTTCACATTAGGCAAAATTGGAGAAATTCTTACAATGAGGCTTTGAGCCATAGTATTTAAAGCATTTCTGAGTCAGGTAAAAGCATTATATATTTAGTTTTCTGGAACTTTAGAAATGCTTGTTTGTTTACATGACATAAATTGTCTTTGTGTTTAATTAATGCTGTGATCCTACACATAAAGATATCACACTCATTTCTTTAGCCCAGTTTAGAAAGCAACTGTGCTAAACCTTCAGAAGGTCTAGGTAGATATTTTGAAAGGTTTTGAAATGTAATTGTGAGTCAACCACAGAAAAGCTCGAAGGTAATTGGTCAAGTGTCGAAAAGCTTAAAGACAATTGTGATGTTTATTTAGCTGTGTTAATAAAATCAAAGCACTTTTGGATGAAGGACCAGTAAAAGTAGACTGTGCTCTAAAACACTGAATCTGAAATTCAGATCAGCCTTCAAGGACCGCTAACTCCATGTATAGGCTAGGATCCACAAAAAATTACTAGTGAAGAGTATGGGGCCTGGATATGTGACTGACTGCACTCACTAAACTGGTGGCTGCTCCCCTGTGGCAGGCACAGAGCCAAAGACAGTCACAGCACGGATCGGGTCTAGGAGCAGGGCTCTGCTGTCTGTAGAACAGTCAGCAACAAAGTTGAATCTTTTAAAAATACCCATCCTGAAATGCAAGCAGAGCTGTCTCCAGCTGCTATGCACTGAGTAGGACAGCGAGGCTGCCACGAGAGTGTGTAACCAGCCCTGTCAGCACCTGGAGCTGGAGCTGGGCATCAGCTGCCTCCCGGAGCTGCTGCAGGGCTGCTCCGCGCCCCTGCTGCTGCACGGTGTGTGAGATACCAGGGGACACTGCTAAACCCTGCCTGAGGGGCACAGCCTGCACTGGTACCTGCCCTGAGCACTGCACAGTGTTTCCAGATTATATTTCAGCACAGCTAGAACTAATTCAAGTCTTTTTATCCTTCTTTTGTTGCCATTCCTACCCTTACCAGTTGATACCCTAATAAATATTCTTTTTAATTCATCACATATTTAAAAGGAATTGTTAGTATTCAACATCTTAATCCACAGCATAACTTCAATCCTTCTCTGAATTTCTATTAAATTCTACTCTCAGCTGGCCCAGCTCTAGGCATTTTTGTGATTCCTGAAGGAGCAGAAAGTAGAGAGCAGAGACTAGAGCAGACACCTCCCTCCCTTGTCATTCTCTCACTACAGACAGAGGTTTACCCCAGCCACGCCAGACTCATACAGGCACAACCCCACAACTTACTGAGCCCATGCAGCTGAGCAAAGTTTTCCTGGCCTCCAGAGAGGGTAATCTCCCTGAGAAGTTCCCAGAGTGAACCTGAGTGATGTCAGCTTCACTTGTTAAGCCCTTTCCCCAGCGACCCAGATGGCCCTTCTTTCTAGTTTATATGGGAAGGGATTATAGGTCACCTTCTTGGAAATTCTCATAAGACTTCTTTGACCAGTCCAGCAGAAAAAAAGAGGTGTCTCAGAGCATGCTGGATCTCAACAAAAACTTAGGGTTATTTCATGGCAGTGATATTTTAGTTTTGATATTTGGCAAAGCTGGAGGAAAGATAGAATGAATATTTTATTTTTGCATTCTGGATATAAATAAGACAAATGTCTTGCATTTATTTCAGACATTTCAGTTTTCAAAGATGTGTTTTAAAGTCACTGGTCCCTCTGACCAATTAATTTGAATTGTTAATGAGATAGAAAAATATATGACTGACAAGATATTTTCCCCTAAAAATAGTGTCTTCCAGATGAGGGAGAGGTGGTGTTGAGAAATCTCCCAGTACTGCACACTACTTCTCATATGTGTTCTCAGACACCACACAGATTTTGCAGCAACACTCAGAAACACTTCACAGCAGAGTTATAGCTCTCACAGTACTTGTAAGACAGAGAATGAAGACTTATTTCTAGTTTTATAACAGGAGAAAGTATCGTTTAGTAATTTTTGCAGATGCATCTGCTAAATGACATCATGCTAAATATTGCAAATATTAACAAAATGCTTAACTGTATGCCGCAAAATGGGGATTGTTCTCTTTGTAGTACTGTTTCCCCTCTGTTTAAAGATTAAAGGGGGGTCACAGAAAAAAAAATAGTAATCCCAGACTCCAAGTTAGGAAATGTCATGTTTTGGTATCTAGCAAGTTTAAACTCATAGTTCTACACATAAAATATGAGATTTATGAAATGCCACTGTGTTTTCTTGCTAAAACCTAAGTCTGAGAGAATATAGGGAAGCAGTGGAGGAATACTAGATAACATTCAGAAGGCTTGAGGGAAACATATGTACAACTGACAAAAGATAAAAGCATCCAGTTCTGCAGAATATTTAGACCAAATTAAGCACTTGCAGATGGCCTCTGGTGAATAAAACTCCATTGTCTAGGTAACAAGTATTTCCTGTTTAGTTTCCAAATAAACCGAAGCAATTTACAATGGTTTCATTCATTTCCAGGCTACAGGTTCCAGATTGGCACTAATTGCCCAAATGTAGCTTTTCTGGGGACTGAGATGCTTTGTTGTTGATCTGTGGCTAGCAGCTGATTACTCTGCTTTTAGCAATTGTGCGAATTATTACTCTTACAGGAATGATTCAAATGAAAGTGCTTGCTGGACAGAAAGATAAGAAGGAACTGTAAATCACAGGAAAAGTAGGTTCCATGGCATTTTTAGTTTTTTATGTTATACTAAACTGTGTTTCATAATAGGGACATTTGTGACTGATCAAGAATATACTTCTCAAACAAGTCAAAGTCTACCTTTTCTATTATTCTGACAAAATGATGACATAGCAAATATGAAGCTGAAAATTGAAAACATGAGTTACACATTTGTGTCCTCAAGAGTTTGTAGCATTCAGAGCATACTAAGCATTTTAAAAGTACTGGGTCCCTCATGCTTGTCCCAAACCTGCATTTGTGTTCCCTCGTCTTTCCCAGCACTCTGTTTTCTTTTCCTTTTTCGATTTTTTTTTCAGTTTGTTCCCTTTCAGAGCCCCTCTCTGACCTTGCAGTTGTCTGTGGGTTTAAGATGAAAAAACACAGTATAGAAACCATCAGTAACAAGGGTGGATGAAAATGTGATGGTGCAGCTGACCATACCCTGCAATTTCTTGCTCTGATTTTCATTCCTTCCCTCCCAGCCAGGAAGAGAAGCAGGAGCCAGGGAATCTGTTTGAAAGCAAAATCCTGAAAGGATTTTTTTTAGTGAGGTAGGAATCAGCCTTTCCTCCCAGGTAACAAGCAAGACAACAGGAAATGACCTCAAGTTGCTGCAGGAGAGGATAGAATCAGAATCATAAAATTATAGAATGATTTGGATTGAAAGGGACCTTAAAGATCATCCAGTTCCAACCCCTCTGCCACTGGCAGGGACACTTTCCATTTCACCAAATTGCACAGAGCCCCATCCAACCTGGCCTTAAATACCACCAGGGATGGGGCATCCACAGCTTCTCTGGGCAGCCTGTTCCAGAGCCTCACCACCCTCAAAGAATCTTTTCCTAATATCTAATCTATACCTACTTTTTTCAGTTTGAAGCTGTTCCCCCTCATCCCATCACTACATGCTCTTGTAAAAAGTCCTTCTCCATCTTTCATGAAAGTTTTCTTCAGGGGCTGGAAAGCTGAAATTTGATCACCCCCAAGCCATTCCTTCCAGGCTGCACAAACCCAATTCTCTCTGCCTTTCCTCACAGGAGAGGTTCCCAGCCCTCTGATCACCTCAATGGCCCTGCCCTGGACTCTCCCCAGCAGGTCCATGTTCTTTCTGTGCTGGGACCCCAGAGCTGAGTGCCATATTCCAGGTGGGGGTCTCTCTCACCAGAGCAGAGCAGAGGGGCAAAACCTCCCTGCCCTGCTGCCCACACTGCTTTGGATGCAGCCCAGGACACTTTTGGCTTTCTGGGCTGTGAGTGCACATGGCGGGGTCATGTCCAGCCTCTCATCCACCAGCACCCCCAGGTCCTTCTGGGCAGGGCTGCTCCACAACCCTTCATCCCCAGCCTGTGTGGATACTGGGGGTTACCCCAGCCCAGCACCTTGTACTCGATCCTCATGAGAGATCCTCATGTACTGAACCTCAGGAGATTCCCATGAGCACCTCTTGAGCTTGTCCAGGTCCCTCTGATGGGATCCTGTCCTTCAAGCATGTCAGCTGCAGCCCTCAGCTTGGTGTCACCAGCAAATTTGCTGAGGGTACACTCAATCACACTATGTCATTAATGAAGATATTAAATAACTCTGGTGCAAATACAGACCCCTGAGGGCCACCACTGGTCTCTGATTCCCAACAGGACTCTGACCATTTGACCACTGCCCTCTTGGATGCATCCATCCAACCCCAAATTCTTATCCACTCAACAGTCCTCTCATCAAATCCATGCCTTTCTAGTTTAGAGACAAGAATGTTCTGGGGGCATGTCTGAAAGGCTTTACAGAAGTCCAAATAAATGACATCTGTAGCCCTTCCCTTCTTCCACTGATGGTAGTCCCCCCATCCTAGAAGGCCACTAGACTGGATATTAGGAAGCATTTCGTCACTGAGAGGGTTGTTGAGCATTGCAACAGGCTTCTAAGGGAAGTGGTTGGGTCCCCAATCCTGAAAGTGTTCAAAACAAATGTAGGTGTGAAACTCAGGCATGGTTTAGTGGTGAAAATGTCAGTGCTGATTACATGGTTGAACTCAATGACCTCATAGGTCTTTTCCAAACTTAATTATCCTGTGATTCTATGGTATTTAGTCTGTTGTGTTTCTCATTTGTAGATTGTCTAAGGATTTATTCTACTTCTTATGTAGAAGTAGTGATGTGGAAAGAAGGATTTGCTAACTGCATGGGTAGAGTTAAGTTTTTGGAGAGTAGCTCCCGCATTTAGAGCTTCTAGGCTTTTCCTTCTTCTTACTGAGTTGGAGGTTGAGTCATGTTTGCTCCCAAGCTGTTTTCTACATTTACAGTAAGGGCTGATGATTCACAAGCCTAGAGGTGTTCTGTCACACATTAAAACAAGAAGTTATTCTTTTTAAAAGAATATGTGTTAAGAAAAAGAAACATACTCTCCTTTACATGATAGGGTAACCAAGAAAAAAATTGGTAACACTGTCTCTAATTATTCACGAAGTTTTGCCAAATTAGTAACCTTGTTGAGTGCATTTTAATGCACTGAAATATGTCAGTTATTTCATAGCCACATTGTTTACAGCTGATTATCATTTCATGCCAACTGCCTTGGACAGTATTTGTGAGAGGAGTTACATGACTGTTAAGTGATGACCTGAGTATCTGGTTTTGGCACACTATATTAACCAAAACCATTTTTTGCAGATCATCAGTTTCTGGCAATATTTAAAACATGTCTTTTTGAAATGCAGTGAAGAAATGACATAGTTAAAAGAGAGTAAATGAATTTCATGCCTTCTTTATGAGCAGCAAAATTTTCATACACTTATCTAATGAATCAAGTAGCTCCTGGAACAGTCCATGAGCAACAATTCAGAGCAGTACAGACACTATGGGGAATTTCTGTGAAGGCAGTGGGATTCCACAGTGCACGAGTTTGACACGGGTGACAGAAAGTGAGAAAGAATTGAGCTTCAGCCCCACATACTGACTGGTTTTCTAGACATATCTAGTGATATATTCACATATTTAGTAGACAATTTTTAATTTTCTTCTCCCACAAAATGAGTACTTTGAAACGAAATAATGAGCTGTAGTGAATCTAGTGCTTAATGAATATACTTTACAAAATTGATTTCCAAGATGCTTTACATATTGAGTTTTGATTTGCTACATTCCTGACCAAGATTAAACCAACTGCTGCTACTATAAGACTTGCTGTTGATATTAATTAGCTAGAAGTAGATTCTCTTAATATTTGGGAACATTAAGAAAATTATGGCATGAGCTTCCTCTAGTTTTCAATCATGATTGGGTACCTAGCATAATTAATAATTTTTGAGAACTTCAAATATATTTTTTCTGTGCAAAACAGGAAGATTTTCAAAGATACAGAATGAATAGGGATTAAATGCCAAAATGCTGTATGAGCCAGGAAAATGTGTCTCTACATTTTTAGGAATGAACAATGGCTCTCCTTTAGGTGTTTTAAATGACACTGGGTTTGGAATTTCTCCTTTAGGAGTTTGGATAAACTATTGATTTTCAAAAAATGCTGAGAATATACCCTGTGAAAGACAATTTCTTTATTCTTTGGGCAAGTTCCAAATCACTGGTTGCTTTTGACAATGTAGGATGTATGTTCACCCTGCAGTTCCACAACCCTTGGCAGGTGATATGGGCTTGTACAGTGTATCCCACAGCAGAGACAGCCCCATGGCACAAGAACAACAGAAAATAAACTCTCATTGCTAAAATATGTGCTGTCTCCACTTCAATGCTGTAATTCAGTCTAATTGGATATATTTAATAGCAGCATATCCACAAATGTTGCGACTACGCTCTCAACAGGATGTAGACACATTTCTATTGCAGTTATCCATTGGATTATGTCTAAAAATATCTATAAAATTGTTTTTCTGCTGATGAATATCTGCTCTCAGACACAGACTACTTCAGCAGCCATAGAAAATACTTGCATTGTTGTTACTTTGAATCAGGAAAAAAAAAAGGAGCGTATATCTGGACAAAGTTTGCAAGCATCATGCAAGTTACAGAACGCTTCTTAAAATGTATTTAAATATTCTTTTTAAAAATGAATATAAACACGAATAAACTGAGGTGCTGAGTGGGCATTAAGCATGTATACCAAGTGCACGCTTTCTTAGTGCTTAAAACTGAAATATGAAATTATCCAGCATGCTATTATATGGAACTCTGGTGGATTATGTCGCAATTATTTAATGAGTGGGACGGAACTTGGAGCAGTTTTCCCTGTTGCTAAAAGTGAGCCAGAAAGTGCATGACTTGTCAAATGAGCCAGGCCAATTTGTTTGCAACATTTTTTACAACTACTCAACTAAGATCTGCTTGCAGCAGTAAAGAAGGGCCAGGCTGTGACCCTAGAAAAGTCTGTTTGACATGATTTCTGGGGCAAGTGAAAATACAGTGAGCACTGTCTCCTGTTCCCTATCCCAGATGTGCAAACAGGAATCTGAACTAGTCATCGGGATAAAGTTTTTCATCCCCAAGGCCATAGAAGCAGCACCTCTGTCACTGTTCTATCACAGATAACAGATTAGAGGCAGCATAGGTGGGAACAGCTGCTTTATTAGTTTTTAATTCACCTTTTGTTTTCTTCCATTGTGCAGACTGTCAGGAACCCAGATAAAGACAGTAAAGGTCACACAGGGGTCATGATAGCTCACCACCTCTCCACCATCCAAAATGCAGATAAGATTGCTGTAGTTCAGAGTGCAAGGTTGTAGAGCAAGAGAATCAGCAACAGCTCTGGACTGAAAAAGACATCTACTCTTCTCTGGTCAATGTTCAAAGTGGGACATGAAATGCATGAGAGTGGGCAGCACCAGCTGCTGACGTGCACCTACACAGCAGGTTCAGTCTTTTAGATAAAGACTGATAAGGATGTTTCAATACATGAGGTTTTGGTGCAATTCCATAAATAGTTTCCTTAAAACCTGTAACTAATAAATAACTGAAGTACATTTGCTTTAAGAACCCAACCCTCTTCCACCAGCACAAAATCCAGAGTTGCTCAAATTAAAGAGTACAAAGCAGTCCTGAAAAAGCCTCACTGACTTGCCAAAGTGAAAGCAAAGGATTGGGTACAGGCACTGAGATCAGCTCTGCAGCACAGAGCATCTGTGCTCGTGGAGAAGGACACAAAAACGGGGAGGCTTTGAGGGCACTGGAAACAAAATGCTTTACACAACAAGGAAATTAATACCACATTCATGAATTCATGCATCCACAGCACGTAACAAGCAGCTGTAAAGAATTTAAATTTGCTCTCCCTGGATACTCTTCTGGCTTCAGCTTCTCTAGGCAAGACTCAGACTGTGTCAGCTGAACAGGAAATTCTGGTTATGCTGATGATTGAATGCCATTTTCTCAATGATTCACTTTCTGAAAAAGTTGCCCTTTCTCTGTATTTCTCTCACGATTTCTGTGTTCCCAGAAATCCTCAGAAAGGCAGGAGTAGACATATGGAAAATAAATGCAAATACATGCAAAATTACACCCTTCACCAGATTTCTGGCTGTTTTGAATGAATGTTCAAAGTAAACTGTCCTTATCACAACTGCAATCAAGTTTACTAAACCAGCTGAGGGGTGAAAGGTTGTAACTATCAGACAGAATTTATTAAAATAAAGAATAAAGATAATCACACATAGCTTGATCCAAAATTCTAATCTATCTTACAGAAATCACAGCATCATCAAGACACAGGCTTCACTGCCCACATTTCAGAAAGTCATTTACCTCAGAGAAAGAGGGTGGGTTATTATAAGCATTGCAGATCAAGGATAGACTCTTTCTCTATATGAGTTTTGGAAGATCTCAAACTATTAAACACTAAACAGTTGTCAGATGTGACTGAGACAAGACATGCAGGTAGCTCAGTAAAGGCAAGGAAAACAAAGGCTGAAATGAGGGGACCATTTTTTGAGGCAACAAAAAACACACCCTGTAACACACCCTGGACGGTAGAAAAGTGAGGGAGGGAATCAAAAGGGGAAGTGTTCTTGCTACTGTGGACAAAAAATATGCAACAGAGCTTCCAAAGGGGAGAGAGATTGGTTCCATATTAGCTGAAAATTGAGTTGTTTCTGTAAAAGAAATAATAATATTTGATCTCTCTGAAACTCTAAAAGCTAGAGAAAAAGTAATGGTAGGTAATTCAGAATCTGTTTCAAATTGCCCTGTCACCAAGATCATCTTTCTCTCACAATGTTGTTATGCTATGTTAAACAGTCCAGCCATAAATTAAGACAAGGTTGATTTTTGGAAAATTTTATTTATATAACAGGAAAATACAAAGTTGCCCAGAGGAATCAAGTATTAAAATCCTGAGAACCATATCAAACTGTATTCAGTGCTTACTTTTATTGTGCATTATTAGTGTAAAGCAGCAGATATTCACAGTTCACTAGAGAACGAAAACAGAAATTTGGAACTCATGCTGCTTTCTGTCTTTATTGTTGAGTGATTCTTTTTCAAAATACTTCAAACTGTAGTGCTCTCATACTACAAATGTAGTGGGAACATCCCCATTCAGGGATACAACATTTATTTGGTACAATCTTGATGGCAAAAAATGAAAGGTAACTTATAAAATACTACATAACCTGATGGAGGCAGCCCTTCTGTTTCATTAACCACTCTGAATAGGAAGCATAATCACATAACAGGATAGTGTAGTTACTTTTAAGTACACAGTTAAGTGCTCCATTGGCATAAAAACTATCAGTAGACTACAAATATTCTACATGTGACTACTAAGGTCATAAATACAGGTCTCCCATCAATTGTTCACTGCAACATCCCATCCCTAACTGTATTTGCATTGTTCTGGCATATTTTAATATTGCATAGTTCTACACAGATAAGGTACTACTGCTTGCATTGCTGTTGCAAATGGCTACATTATTCTTAAATGGGTACTGTTACCACAGTAAATCTCAAAAATAGATACCTGTCACATGGATCATTAAATGTCTTGAATATAACAGTACTCTTGAGTAGCATTTCATGTTTAAGTACTACACACAACTTTGAGCTTGCAAAGCGTCTTACATCATTATCAAGCTTACAGCTGAGCTGTGATTGTTAACTGCAGCACATCATGAAAACACTGGAACAGAGTTCTGCACAGCACTTCTGCATCAGTCTCTGGACAGGATTTCCAAGAAGAGCAGCTAGTAATGATCCTACCAATACAGAAAACAGTGAGGTCACTGTGTTTAATTGTCGAGGTCTAGGATAAAGTCACAAAAATTGTCCTGAAATGTGGAATTAGTGACATAAATTCTGAAGAAAAAAAATTGTCACATAAACTCATTGTCTCAACACCAAAAGAGGACTCAGGTCCTCAGTGCCTTCAGTAAGCAATAATGTTGACAGATCTTGAAATCAGATACTTTGATTTAAATGCCTGTTACTACATACACAAGAACACAACTTTTCTGCTTATAATTCACAGCATTTTCAAATATATTTCTTCTTTTTCTGTTATTAGTTTAAGGCTTTACATACTTCTTTTCTATTTATCTAATAAAAGGTATATCTTGATCTAGTTCTATTTATTTAAAGAGAGCCATAAATCAAAGTTTTTATGGCTTGCATTCTCAAACTGATTTGAATGGGCACACAGTCCCTCCCCAGATTTAGGAAAATGTCATCTGAATTACACCTAAACTACCGATTTATCTCTACACATTCTAACCAAAGTAGTCTTATATTTCATAAAAAACCAGTATTTTTTGTCAGTAAGACCAGTTAAGACAAAATTGGGTCTTTTCATTGTATGATTTTTGGAGAAGTAAAGCCAAGTGTTTTAGCCTCTCCTTGTCAAAAAGGTCTGGTTTGAGTCAAGATGTGTGTCACTGCCAAGAATGATGGGCAGTGTGCTCACCTGTCCTCTGATCTACTCTAGCTCAGCCAAAAAACCACCTTTACATGTTATAAATTATCTCTAAAATGACAGCCTATTTTAAAGTTAACCTATTTTTAAGTCCTTTTGTTGCTCCCTTCTTTCACCTTCCCTACTCTTTATTTCTGCTTATTCATTATGTTGGTGCTCACTTGCCCTCCACCACTCATTCTTCCTCCCACACATACTTTCCCAGAATGCCAATGCCTCTATTCTCATGTACGTCACTTCTCAAACTCTTCTAACACATTCAGATGTATTTCTTTGGTATGTTCCTTTCTTCATTCTAGCTGTTAGCCACCTTTTCCTCTGTGACAAATGCAGAGACATATCCAAAATTAAATTATATCCTTACCTGTCATCTCTAATTGAATAAAAAAAGCCATAGCCATGTTCAACCATAGGGAGTGCAGCTCCACTAAACCTAGTGTAGCCAGTCAGACTAGTTGAAAGGACAAAATTCCCACCTCCTCCACTGTGAAACAACAAAAAACAAAAGCAGCACTTTTGAAAATAATTTAAAACAAAGTGAGTTTTACAGAACAGTTATTTTGTTGTAGAGATCAAGATATCAGCACACATAAGGCCATTGTAACAAAGGCCTTGGCATCAAGGGATACAGTTTCCCATGGCACAAGAATATGAATTACCTGGCTGTGAAGGCCTTATCCCCATACAGTTCTGGCACCGGCAGTCCTTGCTCCTGTGCTATGAGCAGGAGACCCAGAAGATGACGATCAAAGCCTGTCAAATAAACGCAAATACTGAATCATTAACAGCAGCATTCCCAGTTTTTCTGCTTCTTCTGGTCTGGATATCTGGGAGCTCAAATAGCAGCTGAAAGACAGATAAACAACAGCATCATGTTGTAGCATCCAGAAACATTTCCCACATATTCGATCTAAGAGGCCTTCAACACTTTCAACTTGCAGCACTGAGCTCAAAAGCAAATGACTTAAGTAACAGAGACACAGCACGGTTGCTGTGGAAAACAAAACCCAAGAAAACTCCGACTTCAGTCAAGGAGGAAGAGTTCCTCACAGAGGAAGCAGCCCATGGGCAATGATGTCAACACAGCAAAAAGGTTTTCAGGGCCACGACTGCTCTGAACTGTGATAACACACCAAAAAGGCTGAAGAGATTATGACGTTCATCAGGTTAATTGCCCAGTTACTCTTCTTACTCACGGAACAGTGTGCAGAACTAACACAGCTGGATTAGAATCTCACCCAAATCTCTCCTGTGTCCTAAAGACCACCTTTTTCACTTTTCAGCCAAACACATATTTGACTGGAAGGTTTTCCAAAGTAATGTTTAGCTGGACAGGAAAGCTGAACAAATATTCCAACTGAACATATTTTTGGGGTACAAGGATAGGTGCAAGGACTAGGTTTTAGTTCTTCTCCCCAGAATTAAAGTATAAAATGTTAAGGGTTAGTTTTTATTCTGGCTGAAAATCAGGAGACAATGTATAGCATACAATGATATTCCCTTTTCACCCACATGAAAAAGACCAAAACATTTCGATGCCAGAATACCTTTTCCATTTTCACATTCTTTCCTTATTTTATTGTGCTTTGCAAATGCCTTATGCATCAGTTGTAGCCGTTGATAATTCTGTAATGTATGGTAGACAGGATTAAAAAAAAAAAAAGGAGACAAAAAGAAAAAAAAAGAAAAGGAGAGAAAAAGAAAAATCAATCCAAATGAGAAACACATCAGCAATCACAGATCAGCAGTTTTTTTTCTTTCATAGTTTCTAACAATTTTAGATAGAAGAAAATGGAGGAACTTGAAAAGTACATTAGAACCTGTCTCAAACCCTTTCTTCCAAATCCAAATTCCCTTTTCAGGAAAATGTGGTAATTTGTTGCCTATATCTCTGTTTTCTTACTCAGACTACTTTTGAGCTGAACAATATTCTAAACCTCATTCTCTTTCCCAAATAATCTGAAACAATGGAAAGGAACCAGTGTGAACTGAAATGATCAAACGCAAAAACCTTCTACAATAACATTTATTCAGAAGGACACTAGCTCCTACTAAGTGAATTCCCATATTTTCTCTGCTGATTGCCAATTCTGCCCAACATTATGATTTTTTTCAAGTTTATATTAAACCTTATATATTAAAGTCAGAGAGAATACAAATAACATGGGGTTTTTTTGTAAAAGAGGCCCTGAGAAACAGTCATAGATGCTCAAGTTATTGACTTCCAAGACCTCAGATCTTGATAGCTCTTTGACTACTTAAGAAACACTGTTTATCCTTTTACTCATCACACAAGGGGCTGCAGAAGAAAATGTGAAACAAGGACCACAGCCACTCGATTTGGATAAAAATCAAGCTACCAAGCTGACAAAGGGCAAAAGAAAATTTAAGATAAAAGGATTATTTCAAAGCATCTGACTTTAAGGTATTAAAAATTACATAAAGACAGGCTTTTAAGCATGTTAATTTCAATACTATTGAACATAGTTTTTAAGCTCCAGGAGTTAGTATTAAAACAAAACAATACGGAGATATTTGGAGATACTATTTAACATTACAAAGAGAAAAAGGCTACAGTTAGGGTTGGAAGTTACACACTAGTAGTAGCAGTACCACAGAAGCCTGACAACTGGTTAGAACGGAACTGAGGAGCAGGGAAATAATAGGAATCCATATTTGGAATAGGAAAGCAGATCTGGAAGATGGCCAGAAAACTGAGTTTTAAAACTGCAGTATATGCCAAAAGAAGCCAGTGAAGACCAGGAAAATGTGCTCTTAAAGGCCAGAATTATTTATGACACATGCTTTCTGACAGCTGTCTTACTCTACATTTTTCAGATGCATTAATAATATAGAACCATGGATTTTTCTAAACATGTGTTGCCCTTTGTCTCCAAAATCTTCTTCTTGCTTAATTTCTCAGGCTCTGAGAAATGTACAGTGAGAGCAAGAGAAAGAGCTTTAGTTGAGCTCTTATTTGGCAAGCAAGGCATGACCTGCTTTGCCAGCCAAGCACCAGAGAGCAGTTGCTGGGAAAAGAAAAGGTCTCTGGTTCAGCTACTCAGAGACAAACTCTGGAATACACCCCTGTCACCACTAAGAGACAAACATCTTTCAATCTCGCTCTCAGATGCAACTATTAGATAAACACTTCCTGATTTCACTTGAAATAAATCAGTGTGACCGTAATTTGAGACAGTTACATTCTTGACCCCAAAAGGTGAATAGCACAGAAAACTAAGCCAGCCCACACATGACAGCACATCTCAGTCACAATGACCAGAATCAGAGTTCAAGCAACCCAACATTTGAAATTTGCCTCCCTAGAAAGGTGCCAACTCCCATCAATGAGACAACAGAAAAATGAAGTTGTTCAGATGACATGCCTTCTAAATACATAGTAATTCAAGAAGGATTTCAGTATTTACACTTTCAGAAGGATCCAGCATGGACTTGCACCATTCCACTGCTTCCACAGTACATGGCCTTATGGTCTCTGTGCGGCCATGATAGAAACGCCTGGTCATGGCAGTTTCGTAACAGCACCCTGGACTAAGAACAAAAATTAGGGAAGAGTGTCTCATTAACTTAACAAAACCATTTTCTGTCTCAAGGACTAAAGAAGTCCTGTGAAAGACCTTGCACATCTAGCTCAGTTACAGGTATCAGACACCCTTTAATTTTCTTTAAGTTATGTCTGAAGAAGAGCCACAAAGCAACTCTATGTGCTTTTATGGGACAGATGACAAAAAAGTGCCAGTACTATAATCATACCTTGAAAAGACTGCATTGCCGTGGATATTTTCTGCAAACTACAGATCTACCAGCCTCTAGCAAGAATAGCTACACAAGCTAATTATACAAGTTTCAGTTTCACTGTATACTTCATAAATTAAGAGACACATTTGAAAAAAGCAATGTGTTCCAAAGCATTTAGAGGGAAAAGGTCAAAACCTTCTCTGCTGCGTACTGACAGCCATCCAACTTCTACCTGGAGCAACTCCAGCTCTATGACAGTCTACCATTCAATATACAACCTACATGAAACATACTTACATGTTTACAACAGACCAAGGCTATTTTAGTCAGATAATTAATGTCTTGATGTTCAGCAAACCAAGATCTACCAACCTTTGTTATACATCTCACCAGTGACTAAACATCACACCCCTATGATGAAACCCTCCTGCTTCTGAAGCAAGCAATACTCTGCTGGTCAGTAATGACTTCACAAGCCATAATGAGTGCTAGTTAGCAAACAGAAATTTGGGAACACCAATAACATGAAGAATGACACCTTTTAATCAATAATACAGGATTAAATGCCACATCCAAAAATGCAGAAGCAGGCACTTTGAAGGATCACTACCTCCATCTCTATTATTCTGCCCAAACCTTCACATCCAATATTGCTAAAGAAAGCAAGACACTGAAGTTTGTGAGGTTTTTTACAGGCTTAGAGACTAAACATCTTACTGATGGCTGCCACATGCTACGGACAAAACTCTTTTCTGCATCTGAGCAACTATTTGGCATTCAAGAATCCTGACCCATTGTGTATTTCGTGTTTGCCCATGTGTTTCCTTTGTACAGCCCAAGTTTAAGTTTCCACAGACTGTGTTCTACCATCCATTCCATAACACGTAGATGTATTATTACCCCTATGAGTACAAGAACACGATTATTCTGAAGCAAGTATGGCTCTATGCAACTGTCACTGTAAAAATCCCTTAGTTCTGCATTTTTACATCCCCACGGCAAATCACACAGTACATTGCAAAGCCACTGCACTCTTCTGCTGAAGAAATTAGTTTTTTATTCTGAATCTGGTATTTTCTTACCGTCCATGGAATTTGTAATAAGCCAGTTGAAGGGCAAGCTGCACAAATGTATCAGGATGAAGTTTCCTCTTTCTAATCAATGTTTTGCCAAAGGATGTGAAGGCGTAAGACACCAGCTGCAAGTCAGATACCTGTCATACCAAAGGAACAAAAACAACAGAAGTCAAGAAATATCACAACTTGGTCCATTGCAAACAAAACAAACTCAACATAAACCACAATGTAACTAGTTTAACCATGGTGTTAGATTCATCGATTAATGAGTAACATATTCATTCCTGTTCTCCAGCATGAAGAAGGACCAACTACAAACATGTAAACAGAATGAAGAAAACCCTAGTATCACTAACAACTAAGAGAATCAGGAATAAATTTCACCTTCTTGTAATACAATTCTTTAGTACATCCAATTTCGTTTATAATTTTTGGATCCACTGTGAATACAAGCTCCTCTGGCCATGGAATATCCCTCACATTATCTGATCCCTGGGAAGATGAAGACAGAAAGAAAGACACAAAACCAGAAAATGTTATCCATAAGAAAAGACACGTTAACTGATAAGCTTGAAAGTTTATAAATGATAGATACCTTCCATTTTCCCTCATTTTCAATAATCTTCTTCTCAGCATAGGATAACATGGTAATTAAAGCCATGGCATCAAAAGGAGAATGCTAGAATCAAATAAGAGAAGATATTACATTACTTTCCATAACAGCAAGAAGATCAAACTCTTCTGCTTTTTTCCCTATCCCACTCTTTTCCCTGCAGACCAACAGCTTTACTGTGCAGTGCTGGACTTCTTTTATAGTTCTGCAATAAACACAGAAGTATTTTAAGTCCACCCACCATTTTAATTGCTCTGCAGCTGGACAGGAGGGCACAATGTACTATTGCCATGAAAAGGCAGGTTTAAGGACAAATATAAGCCCTTCTGGCAATATTGAGTTTAAAGTAACATAAGTTTAAAAATACAGCTGTTCAAATGGATACATCAAACAAAGAGTTAATTTTAAGCCTTTCTGTGCATTGTATTTTTTCCCTTTGGAATTCCTCATTAAATGCTTTTAGAAATAAGATTAGGATTTCAGATCTCATTGTTAATTCAAGTATGCAAACACCACGAGAGAGCAAAAAACATGAGAAAGCAGACTGCTTTTGGAAACTTACCAGACCAGTTAAGTGCCAGGTAAACAAGGCTCTACTAAAGACCAACAGATTAAGCACTTAAAATAATATACTGAAGAGGGAAATTCAGTAAATAAACACTCAGAAGATGGAAAAAAAATAACTTACATCACAGAACGCACTGCAGGTTCCATTGGAAAAGAATATGCTATTGTAGGATTTGTCCCCCCAGCGCACAGTCGGATCACCTGTTAGCCCCAGCCTTGTAAGCTAAAGCAGAAGAAATACTGTGAAGTCTAAAAAACACCAAGAACACTGCTAAGCTTTGTGAGCTAAACCTAGTCTACATTAAGATGGCAAGACTCCCTGACAGGTGACATTTTCATCCAGTTCAAGATGAAACATGATTATACGGCCAAGTTATTAATTAGAAGTGTGATAAAAAGTTAATGACTATGTCTTTGAAAACCCTGAAGGACAGAAGGCTATAAAGTTATGAAGGTAGATTTCAGTCATTCCCACTTCCAATGTCCTAAAAATTAAAACTATTTAAGTTTTCCTATAGGTCAAAAAAGCACATTTTTGCATACTTATCTGCTTCATTTTTATTGTTCTGAAAGAGCAAGAGGTGCTACCTCTGTGCATATGCAGGAAAAATTTTCATGTAAAGATGATCAGATATTATCAAAAATTCTTAACTACCTCGGTGTAGTCCTCAGGAGTTGCACGGGGACTAGAATCATCAAGCCCAACCACAAACAAACTTGTCTGAATTTTTTCCAGAAGAGTTAAGTTCTTTGGATCAAGATGAATCAAATATTCCCGTAACTAGAAGGCATAAAAAGACAAAGCTAAGTGAAATAATGTTTTTCAAGTGATCACAATGCTTTTCCCAGGAACCAGCTGCTGAAGCAGTCCTACCTCTGCCCATTTGGTCCTTTCATTGCTTGTTAGGGCTGCCAGTCCTGGTCCATCTGGTTCACTTTTGCATCTCCTCTGAATATATGTAAGTTGCCTTTAAGAAGATTTCAAAAACTGAAGTTAACAACAGACGGAGAGAAGGTAAAAGTCACCTTGCATCTCTCTTTCTTTTTTGCAAAGCTGGAATTTTGGTTTGACAGTCACAAGCCAAAGTGAATTTTCAGGAAACATGAATCAGCTCCCCTAGATTCTAAGGACAACTGAAGACCTGCTCAGTTTGCGGTCACTCAGCTCCTACAAGCCCAGCACAAACACACATAAACAATTGTTGTACTAAAGCATTATTATACGCTTAACTTAAAACTAGATTTAAACCTTCAGCAGTGCAGGCTGAGACTTTTCAGAGCAGCAGACATCTGGCATACTGCAGCCTTACAGCTTTTACAGCAACTAATCACCTACAAGGCAAACCTTTCCCTCAAGATAAACCTTAAAGCAGAACACTAGCTACAGTACATCCTGAATGTAGAGTCTGAACTATACAAGAGCAATTCTCTTCCCACCTTTTCCTTTAGAAGAACAATTAACAGAGGGTTAAGTTTTAGTTTACAAATTCAGTTTTTCACATGATGTTCTCAATGTTAAAGAAACTCCATAAATTACAGGCACTTAATCTGGCTTGTTCTTTGTTCTGGCACTCCTGCCTATTAAATTTCATTATTGATCATTAGTTGCATAGTATCAAAAATATAAGACACCCATTATGAGCTTACAAAAACAAAGCCAAACAAAAAAAACCCCACCAAACCAAACCCAACGTGCCCTTCCTATAGACAATACATTTAGGGGGGTTTGTCTGTATTCCAAGTGTTCATTTCTTTGTTACTGGCTTGACGTAATGGGTACAACCACAAAAATTAGAAATGCCTATGTAAAAATATTAGGTATTAAAGTGCCAGACTATTTTTAAAAAGTCATTTTTAGCTTCTCTAATTCGATTTGTCTTGCCTGAGTAATCTGGCCATTCACTTTTTGCAAATTTTAATTACAAGCTTTCTGTTGTGCACTATAAGCAGCATTTTGACAATTGCATGAGGTTATTCTCTGGCAAAATAAACAACCCTTCTTTAGTAAGGAGATGCATACAGATCCCAAATCAGTCACAAGATACTTATGCTGAAACTACGTCTGTATGTAACAGGCGAGTTCAACACAGGAGAGTGTTTAAACTTTGATAATGATTAAGTAGCAACGAGGATTGTACATGGAAGGAATGATGATAGTTGTAATCCTACTAACTCCATGTAAAGAAAGCACAAAAAATGGTATTTTCTACTGAAGTATCTTCTTTCAGCCCTTTTGTATGATGCTCTACAGATGTATTACAATAGTACATGGAAAGAAACTGCCATCCACTGAGCAAGGATTTACTCAAATCTGAACCTTTCAGCAAAAGAAGAACCTGTAATCTCTCTCATACCTACTTCTCTGGGGTCAAGGGAATGGGAAAAAAGCACCTCTTTGATATGTAGCTTAAATGAGACAGTTCATTTAAAATAAACATTTTGAAAACCTGAAAATCTCTGGAGGAGTCAGCATGCTGCCCTCATGCATAGCATCAAATGCAAATACCCGACCTCGACACAGGACTATCAAGTGAGATGGACATTCACCTTCAGCCTCTGAAAAAAAACCAGGAATAAATGAGAATACAATCTTGGGGATAAAGTGACAGCTACAGAAAAAACCCAGCAAGCCCTACAGACTCTTTTATGTTCAATTCTGCAAACTTGAAGATATTTTAAAAGCCAACAGAAGTCACCCATAACTTTCACTGTTATAAACTACTTCAAGTCATTGTCATTATCTACTAGCAATTTATTTGTGTCTCTTTGTAGGCAGGAACTCCCTCTGCTGAAATGAGTGTTCCTTGCTGAACCCACACATGCTTACACAGAATTTGTCTTTCATCAATTCTTAATGCTGGCATGCTTATTATAGGTATCAGGCTGGTAACACACAATTTGAAGCAGAGTTTTCTTTTACTCTTACTTGATAAGGACTAAATAGTAGACCAAAAAGGGCATTTGTAGATGAGACCTTCTTTGCTTCGTTATATAAACACTCTACAACCAGTAGCTGATTTAGCACTCAAGAAAGCAAGAATTTTATGGTTAAACTGACCACTCCTTTAGCATATTAATAAAAATCATTTGCTTGTATTAACCCCCAATTTTCATTTGTTTACCAGTTTTAAAATAACTGCCAAGAGAGTCTCTGGTAAGTCCAGGAATTTTGCAAGTGCAGAAGAGCATTCGAAATTGGTTCATGTCCAGAACAGCATTCCCAGATCTCTCTATGGCAACCTTCTCTCTGTAGTAACAAACACAGCAACATCAAGCAAGAGAAATTACTGTGATGGAATTAAATCAAAGTAAGGCAAACCCATCTATTATGGCAAAGAATGGATGCCAATGGACATAAACACGCATATGCAATTAAGGGATACACAGACCATCAATATTTAGGATCAGTTATTTTTTCTGAAAGTCTTACGTTCGTAACAGATCCCAGTATTTCAGGGTGTGCCATATATTTATACATGCTCTGTCTATCTGAGTGCCCTCTTTTGGTGGCCAGCAGTGTTCAATATAGGGACCAGGGCCTCCCATATTACAGTGTATTTGTGTTGAGATGCGAAGATCAAGATAAGCCACATTCAGCCACCAGTCCTCCAGCTGAAATGAAAAATGTTAACATCAGAACTTATGTTATTCATTTATTCTTTAATAATTACATGACTGTTCAACAGCCTGCTTTTTACTTTTTTATTTTAATACTTTGAATAGTAGGTCCTATATAACACAAGGCAGGGCAGTGATTCTAAACTAACTACTGAAGAAAAAGACACATTTAGCTCCTCTGTTTTCAAGCTTGAAATAAAATTCAATGCTGCTTAAGAATATTAAACTGTAAATTATAGTTCTTCTTCCCTAATATTAATCATCTTAAAACTCTTGCAGATGTCAGTTGTGGCTGCTGTGAATATCACAAACTACTCCATGAAGAACAGAGGGAAATCAGACTTGTGTTGAGAAGGAATCTGAGAGACAACAGTTCATAATATACATTTTCTGCCACCATCTGAAAATCTCCACTCTGGAGTGTGTCTTCTTAGGATTTAGAAAGTCCTTATGAATTCCACTTAGTGGAATGACCTTCCTTGTATCTCTTTCTCTGCTGAAAGACAACTTTAAAATGCTACCATGGGAAGAAAAAAAAAGAAACCAAACTCTGAATTCCAGGGTTGGTCTTGTTGGGGTGTTTTGTTTGGTTTTTTGTTTGGTTTTGCTTTTGGGCTTCTTCCAGGGTGGAAAGAGAAGGGACAGATGTCATAGAAGGAGAAACTGACAGATAAAGCATTCAAAAGCTGGTAAATAACTTTACATTTCAGTTAGTGAGTTCTCTTAGCCACTCAGCTTTGAAAAAAACAAGTTACACATATGTAAGTGAATGAGTTCATATACACAGGTCAAGTGGCTGATGTAAGGAAAGTCTGAATATTTTAAAAAGTGACATTATTCTTTGAGTTACATCCTGAATAACCAACTTTCCACAAGTTGAATTAAGATTTCTTACACTGAATTATGATTTCTTACATATCTAAATACCCACCCAATTCCTTCTTGTTTTAGCTCTTTCCAGTAATTTCTGATGCAACTCTTTTCCAATGCCATTTTCAAAATTTTTAACTATATCCTCGGTTCTTTGATATTCTTCTTGATTTAGAAATGGCTTCACTGTAAAAAGAAAATGTTTTTATTTTAAAGACAACTACTTCCTAAGATTTATTACAAGATTCAGATATCCACAGTCAAGGGAGTGAAGGAGAATTTTTTTTTCTAAAACAAGTATTTGAAGGGAAAACACCTTTTAAACATCTCTCAAAAATCTGTAAATAAATTAGTATATTCTAATAAAACACAAATATATACTTTTAAATAAATATAGATGATAGCAGACTAAAGTAATTTCTGAAAACCTGAAATATTTAACAGATAACTAAATCAAATATATTTACATTACATAAATACTATGGAGTTCTTCCAAGTAATTAAATTTACAGGAACTGTGTTTGTAAATTAACTCATTGACCATACATGTCTGCCACCCTGCTGCACCATCTACAAGTTACTTGTCTATATTTTCAAGTCATGGTCTACAAGCAACTTGCCCATCAATTCTCGTTCATTGCCCCTGTGTTATATCCATCTTTGGAGTTACTGGTGCAGTTACTGGTAGACAGTTTTTCTGGTTTTAAATCCTTTTGGATTTCTCTCAGATCATGTGCATTATAGGCCAAAGTCCTCCATAAACATCTACAAAACTAGCCATTATTTTAATCAAAACACTCCTTAAAGACTTTTTACCATGAAATCTATGGTCTGTAACGGGCACTGCTGATGTAATTTCCCATACAGGCATATCTCGTTTTTTTCCTGTACTCAACTGGTATATAATGTATTTTCTGTGATACTTATACTTAAATTGGGAAGTTGGTGGGAAACAGAATGGAGGGTTGTGTGTGAGGTATGTTTCTGGTGATTTCAATGCCTACACAATGAAGTCCAAGTAATTTTTGAGGCTGCTGCACACTACCATTATTTAATTTCTTGTTTGCCTTGCTACAGGTAACCCTGTAATGGACTCAAAGCTGTTAAGAAACAAAGAAAGATACACAATTACAAAAACTTAAACAAGTATCTGCTTCATCTCTCATCTATCTTGTGCAAGCAACAACTGAGTTTCAGCAGGGCAAAGTCAAATATTCAGTTAACCTAAGTATTAAAACTTAACTCTGTCTTGCTGCAATTACACCTGCTTGCCTGCAACCACAATTTTTCTCTTCTTCACAAATCTAGAGATCATCTTGTCCAACACTTCATCTCTGTAGGGTCAGTTGCAGTTGTGTTGGGTTTTAAGTACCTCCAAGTATGAAGACTCTACAACCACCTTGGCAGCAACCTGTTCACTGCTTGACCACTGTTGAAATAAGAGGAGTTTTCTTCTGTTTAAGAGGAATTTTTTGTATTTCAGTTTGTGCCCATCACCTCTTATTCTGTCACTAGATACTACTATGATATCTGCCTTGATCTTATTTACTCCTCCACAAGTAATCACACATATTGCAAAGACCTGAACAATCCTAGCTTCTATGTCTCTTATATGTCAGATAATCCAAGACCTTAACCACTGTCACAGCCCCTGTCTGGCCCCACTTCTGTATGTCCATATCTCGCTTGTACAGGGAGCCCAGAAACAGACACAGAACTGCAGACGTGTCCTCCCCAGCACTGAATCAAGGGAAAGGATCACCTCTCTGCACCTGCTGGAAATGTTCCTTCAACAAGGAGACTCAATGACTACTGACATGCCTTGCTGCATGGCCTTCCACATGCTGGTTCATGCTCAACTTCATGTCTACCAGACCCCAGGGGCTTTCTGTTTCCAGGCACTAGGCCCCAGCCTGCGCTGCTGTGGCAAGTTATTCTCTCCTGAGTGAATGACTTTGGCATCTCCCTATGTTTGTTGAGCCTCATGAGGCTCCTCTTAGCCTGTTCCTCCAGCCTATCAAGCTCCTTCCGTCAGCATAACAACCATCTGGGGTATCAGCGACACCTTCCAGCTCTGGAAGCTCCCAAACTCTGTCCCACCCTGTACTCTCTGTCCCATCATGCATGTCCCATCACCACTAATGATCACACTAAAAATTACTGGACCCCTGGTGTACACCATCAGAGACAAGCCTACAGCTGGCATATGTGTTGCTGATCACAAACCTTTGAGCACAGCAAATGATACAGTTTCCAGCCCATCTGACTGTCCTCTACCTAGTCCGTACTTTATTAGTTCATCTATGAAGATTTTTTTAGAAAGCTTTTGATATGCCAGAAGCCTTGCTAAAATCAATATAAACAATATCCACTCTACTCCCTTCATCCAGCAAGACTGTTACTTCATCATAAAAGGTTACCGTGTTGGTCAAGCAAAATTTCCTCTTCAGAAACCCATGCTGCCCACTCCCAATCACCTTCATGTCCTTCGTATGCTCAAAAATGGTTTCCATGATTATTTGCCAGGGATTCCCAGGAATTAAAGCAAGATTGATCAGCCTGTAGTTACCCAAATCTTCTTTCTTATCCTTCATGAAGACAACAGTAACATTTGCTTTCTTCCTTTCCTCAGGAACCTTCACCAGCAATCCTGATCTTTCAAAGATTATCAGAAGTGGCCTCTCAAAGACAAAGACCAGCTCCCTCAGCACTCACATCCCAACAGGACCAACGTAGTTTTTCAAGTCCAATCTGTTCAGTGCTGAACCTCTTCTATCAAGGGTAAGTCATCCTCATTCCTCTTCAAAATAATTCAATTTTAATCCAAATTATATAAGGCATTTCATTATTTTGCACTACCTGTCCTAAGGTGAAACATAAGGATCCATTTCCAGATACATCCTGGTCTCCTTATAGTACTCCACAACAGTAATGCAAGTCCTAGTGACATTTTTTTTCTATTCCACAAGACAAACATGGAGAGTGAGGGCCAAATACTACCTACAAATGTGGTTTTTGAACACATCCAGACAACCTCAGGCAGAAGACAGAACATCTACTTTCAAGTATTACCATACAATGCTTGTATTTAAATTGCATTGGGACCTCCAAAAATTCCACTATGACACCATCACAACTGGAAAGGTACCAGCATTCCTCTAACACCTCCACCAGATGATCAGCTGTGGACATTCAGGCAGTGCCTACCACATTTAGACCTCATCTACACACAGCTTGAATTGCACACCATCAGTTGTAAACACAAAAGAAAAAAAAAAACAAACCAGCAACAGAGCCATTCACCTTTACCTTTTTGCAGACTATAGTTTCACCCTGAAGTTGAAAGACTTCCCTGACTGAGGGTAGCCCAACACCCAGGTTTGAGTGATGAAAATGACCTTATTATCACACACTAATGAAAGCGAGGATGATTACCCTTTGTTGTGATTCAGGTTACAAAGTCATTAAAAGTAATATTTACATAGAAAATGAAAAACAAGGATAATTATTTGGTTTTGGTCTCAATTCACAGAACCATTAGACTGTAAGCGGACTGGAATGCACAGTGAGATGGGGCTGAGAACTGTGTTTGTTGAGCTTACAAAGAGAATGCAAAGGGAAGACCTTGCTGCCCTCTTCAAATGAATAAAGTCCTGGTGAAGACGAAGCACAATTCCTCTCAGAGATACAGATAATTAGGATAAGAGAAAATGGAATAAAGGTGGAATACAGAAAATTTCTGACACGGAAAATACGAAGCTTTTAGGTTTCTTAGTCATTGCTGTTTTTTTCAGTTTGTTGGTTGTTTTTCTTCCCACTCCCACAATCATGAGGGTGATCAAACTCCAGAACACGTTACAATGAAACAGTCTCCACCCTTGTAAGTAAACAAAACCTGGCTAAGCAAGGCCTGAGCAACATGCTGTAGTTGGACCAGCTTTGAGGAGAAATTTGGTCCAGATGAACTCTTCCCAACCTACATGATTCTATGACTACAGGGCCTCTTTCCATTAAAAAACTATTTAATCAGATGTAGAAGCAACACTGTTAAGGAGCAGAACTTGGCCACTTTCTCACCAGAGTTCAGTGAAACTTCTCCTGCATTTCTCCAGCCCACAGATCTTGACTTTCTTTCTCATTAGAAGCTCAGCCCTGCCCATGAACAAGAAGTATCCCATGAAAGACACCTTCAGCTGGTGTCTAGTTAAGGAACCCTCTGGCAAGCTGGAAGTTTGCGTTTTCATACTTTCATGTTGAGTCTGTGTTTCTGAATCTCAGCCTCTGGGCTGGAAAGCTAAACACATGGCTATGGCCACTTTTTCTTCTCAAGGCTTACTTTCAAAACAGGGTTACTCCTTAAACAAGAGGCAGCAATTGTAAAGCCTTAAATAAGGCATATTCTGACAAATACTTTGTCCAGCTTTTCCAGCTAGCTGACTTTAAACAGACAAGTGCTTTACCAGCAGGCACCCTGGCTAATGTCAAGTGCCTGGAGTTCTCCTTCAACCAATGCAAGAAACTTTCCCAAGATTAATTTAAAGCCTCTATGAAGAATCATTAGGAGGTTCTGAATTGTTCTTCTAAGCACTTCCTTTCCTTCACTCACATTTAATACAAATTAAAATGATAAGCTTAAGCAATGAAATTCAGAGAGATATGTCTAGAACTGTGCCCTGCACACTTTGACTTTAATATATTTGCACAAGGGAAGACTGTGGCAGATGCTGGGCTAACTTTTCTCCACCACCAATGAGACTAAAGAGCAACAGTGACCAAAATTACAGAATGATTTTGTATATGGAACAGTAAGCAGCAACTAACTTCTGCACAAAAAATAAAGGGACATGTGATAAGGTATTTATGAAAATAGATCAGAATCACAAAAACAAGAGCAAACAAATCCACTGTCAGATTTTCTCACTCCATGAAACAGTTATTTATTAACCTGGAGAGACAGATAGGTTTACAAAACCAAACAGCAATTTTGTTATTGCAGGTTCTACTCTTGCAGCACAGCTTTAGTTTATCTGCAAATTAACAGCATTAAATTACAGCAAAAAGACAGCGCATTATTTTAGGCACACATACACACACAACATTTTTTGCTCAAAATCCACCAATTCAACATTCTGCATCAAAAAACAATGATGTAAGGAACACCAAAACAGGCCTTTTCCAGTACCCAGAATAAATGGGAACTCAGAGTAAACTTCAGGAATTCTACTTTGAAAAAGGGAAAATTTGGTGTAGTATGCTTCTGCTGAGGAGAGAACTCCAAGTCTTACTTTCTTAGCATTTGTGTAATACCTGTAAGATGGTAAGACACAAAGTAGATGCTCCAGAAAAACACTTCATGTCTCAGAGTTCTGAAAATTATTGAAGAAATAGAAAAAAATAATCTCAAGAGACTCCATAATGTATTTTTGCCATTCCCAATTATACAATAAAGAACTAACCAGTCATTTCTTTATAAACAAAACTAGACACACATGCACTGATGTTGTTGTCAAAACTCTCCCATGATGTTCAAATCAACATGTCAAGACAGAACGTATCCAAGCTAAATTGTGTGAAAATGCTCACCACTGTTTTTACCTATTACTGTATAGTTAATAAGTGTTCTTTCTCACCAACATTAAGTATGAAAAGTTTTAAGTAACTGGTCTTTTTAAAAGATCCTGGGCAAACACAGTAATAAATAAGAAGTTATGCAAACCAAAATTTGTAAGTGAAGTATCTTTCACCAGACCAGATTTTTTCTTTTCAGAAAAAAAAAAAAAATCCACTTTCAAACCAAAAAGTTAACCTTCCCACATGTCAAGTTCCCTTGAAGAAAGTTAATTAGGGATAAAATGGAAACTTTTACTCAAGTTGCACTGGGCACTTAATTTCCAGTTTTGAGCTTGAAAAAGACCTTCCGCACTCTAAGCTTGTCTGCCACGCCCCGGTTACCTTACAAGCTGTCTCTACAATCACTTAGCAAACATCTTCAGATTAGCGTGGTTACAACAGCACATGACATGCTACCATTACAACATGAAGTCATTACCTGCATCAAGATACTTCCTCAAAGATTCATCAAGAGGAGGTACTGGCAGGGAAGGCAGGGAATCTTGGTACTGAAACGTTCGCTCCTCTGAGGATTGAAGCACTTGCTTTTCCATGGTGCAGATCTGCAGCACAACCCAACAAACTATTCACGAAGGCCACGTTCGGTGACGAATCTCCCCGCACAGCTCTCTCCCCTGCTCCGGCCTCCTGCCATTTACAAGGTGAAAGACAAATATCAGGAAACGTTCCCAGACAAAACATGAACTGAGGGTTTCTTGTTAGCTTGCAGCCACGAGAGGCACACACACAACAGGGGGAAACGATGACCAGGCGGCTATTGGTGCTTTCCCCAGCACGTCGCGATTATCCAGCTCGAGGAGTCGCTTTCTCTCCCAAGGAGCAGCCAGCCAGTCCTGGGACGCCCGCCCGAGATGAGAGGATATCTGGGGAAGGGGCAATCACCCCCTGGCCCGGCTGGCGGCCTCTCCTCGCAGACACACCCTCCCCCCCAAGGCCCCGCCCGAGCCCCGAACCCAGCGCTCCCCGGGCCGAGCCGAGCCGGGCCGGGCCGGGCCGGGCGGGGCGCAAGGCCCGCAACACCACAGCGGAGTTTACAGAGGCTCAGGGCCCGCATGGAGGAAAGCCCCAGAGAGCCCCAGGCAGATGGGGCCTGGGTGTAAGGAGATAGCCTAGCCTAGCCTAGCCTAGCCTAGCCGAGCCCAGCCCAGCCTAGCCGAGCCCCCCCCTCTGCCCCGCCGCTGCGCATCCCCGAGGAATGAGGCCGGTGGGAACCACAGCTCATCCCGGCCACACCAACCCCGAACCCCTGCCCACCTCCCCGGCCGCCGCCTTCGCTTCTGTCCCACTCCCA
>VWYP01002263.1:38134-55790 GCA_013400435.1 Pycnonotus jocosus | reverse complement strand
GGGGCGGGGCGGCCGCGGGGGCGGGAGGGGCGCGGCTTGACCGCCCCCGGCGCTCTGGGGGCCGGCGGAGGAGCTGAAACACAGTCTGAAGGGGGAGGAGGTGTTGGCTCCATGGAAGGCAGATACGCCCTCCAGAGAGACCTGAGCCAGTCGGAGGGCTGGGCAGGCACCAACTGTGTGAAGTTTAATAAGGGCAAGTGCCGGATCCTGCGCCTGGGAGAGGGTAGCTGTGGACGTACGTACACACTGGGGAATGAGAGGCTGGAGAGCTTATTTCCATAGACCTGGGGTTCCTGGTGGATGGAACGATGAATACAAATCAGCAGTGCCCTGGCAGGCAGAAGCACCACACGCATCCTGGGGGGCATCAGGCACAGCATCGCCAGTCGGGCAAGGGAGGGGATTGTCCCACTCTGCTCTGCACTGGGGCGGCCTCGCCTCCAGTGCTGGGAGCAGTTTGGGGTGCCACAGTATAAAAAAGACTTTAGGCTATTAGAGAGCTTCCACAAGAGACCTATAAAAATAGTGAAGGGCCTAGAGGGAAAGCTACATGAGGAGCAGCTGAGGTCACTTGGTCTGTTCAGCCTGGAGGAGACTGAGGGGAGACCTCACTGCGGTTACAACTTCGTAGTAAGAGGAGGAACAGGCACTGATCTCTTCTCTGTGATGACCAGTGACAGGAAACAAGGGAATAGCCTGAGGTTGTGTCAGGAGAGGTTTAGGCTGGGTATTAGGAAAAGGTTTTTCCTCCAGAGGGTTATTGGACACTGGAGCAGGTTTCTCCGAAAATTGGATTACATTTCCTAACTGTCCTACAGCCTGCCAGCTCTGTTAATATAGGATTGCAGACACTAAGTAGTCAATGCCCTGACCTGTTAAAGTTCCCAGCCAGGTGTCTCAGATACATGTCTAGCTGTTAGCAATCTAGCAGCTTTGATAGCAGACTCCATACCTACCATCAACTGGATCATTTGACTCCCAGGGTCACTATTCCACTTCTGTGCTTATTGCTGGGAGGTGAATGGACTACCTTAAATCTAGAGTTTGTGAGTAGACTTGGATCTACTTGCCACCTGAGGATAGATAGGGTCGCTTTTTTTCCAGGCTTACAGAATTTGCAGACAAGGGGTTAACTCATGTATGTGCAAATGAGACAGGTCTCCTCTGTAGGGTTTGCAAGTGCCTGGATACCTGAGAGGCCTCTTAGGTCCTGGACTGACCTGCTGGGGAATACCCCACTCCTGCAATTCACAAAGACTTGTTCCACGGATTTTTAGACTGTGTGCTATAGAATACACTTTCCTTGAGGAAATATCTTGCAGCCCTGTGCTGCAAGCACTTGGTGTTTCTTTACCTTTGGCTTTCGGTTCCCTGCCGGGTGGGGCTGTTGGTCCATTTGTCCTAGCAGCTGGTCAGTGCGAAAGCAGTTTTGTTGTTGCTTGTGTTTTCAGTTGTGCTTTTCAATTAATACTTGACCACCTACTATAAGGTGATGCCATGACAATGAATAAAGCTCATGTAAAAAGTTCATCATGCCCTGAAAGCCTCTCAAAAACATGTTTGAAAAATAATCCAAAATTTCTTTGGTATACCACATCTGCATCCATTTTTAATTCTGCTGTATTAGAAGGATGTTGAAATACTGAAGTGAGTGTGGCACAGTCCCCTGCAACTGTGACTGAAGTGGGTGATGTACAGGAGATTCTGAGATACTTGGTTTTGTCTTAAGAGAGGAGTGCCAAATGAAGATGTCTTCACTAATATACTAATAGAAGGATATGCAGAGGATGGATAGAGACAGACTCTTCTTGGATGTACTCAGCAAAAAGATAGAAGACTTGTGGATACAAGGAACAACAAGCATATACATAGAAAAGTATCCTCACTATGAGCCATAGTTGAACACTGGAACATGGTTACAAGGGAGGTTGTGGAGTCTCCATCCTTGGAGATACTCAACACCTAATGAGAGAAGATTTGGACTATATGACCCCTTAAAGTCCCCTTCAGCCTAAGTTATCCTGTGATTTAAATGGTAGCTCTTTTTAATCTTTTATACAGCTCTCTATCAAACTAGAATTTTATTTTCAGCTTATTCTAAATGTGAAGAGGTAAAAGCCAGGAAATACTTTCTTAAAATTCAATGGGTTGGGGTTTTTTTCACTGACTGAGCAATTTCTTTGCCGATAGTTCAAGAAAGAAACATTCTTTTTGATTGTGAACACTCTAAAATAGATTTTTCTGCCATTAATTCATCAGATCACACATCTAACTTAAAATTTATAGGGAGTAAAATAAAAGCTTGTTTCTCTTGAAAAGTGTACAATCTTGGAAAATCTGCAGAAGAATTCTTATGTATCCTTTCTTTGTTGTAATAGGGTCTAAGTTAGACCTCAGTTATAAGGCCAATAGGTGGAAGTAGATGAAAATATAAAGACAGTTTGGAAATAATAATCAATTTTCTAAAATTGCTGTCTGGTCTTGTAAAAAAGGGGAAAAATGAAAGATATTCCCCTAACCAGGTATGCTTAGATTTCAAATCGAGATTCAGTTGAATGTACTCTAAAGATTATTGATTCATGTGATAGTTCTTTCTTGTTTGTGGCCCCTTTTTTTTTTGTGTGAATGAAAATTAGATTTTCTGAATGTGTCTTTTCAACCAGTAAGACAGACTCTGCAGGTTCTTTGTTTCAGCGAGAGTTGTATTATAATGATTGTTGTGGTCAGTGACTGAGCAAATTTTTTAACTAAGGGTATTGTCCAATACTATTCCACCATCATTTATAAAAGCAGAACTGGTTTACAGTGTTGTAGGAAGATTATGTCGTATCTAAGAGATACTTGTTGTAGCATAAGCAGTTTTGATGACAGAGACTATTGCACCCTATTGTTTCAATTTAGACTTAATTCACTGTAATTTCCTATACCTGAAGAGTCTTGTTCTAGAATGATGTGTTGTTTTCTTGGTGGTTTGGGGTTTTTTTGGGTGTGTTTGTTTGTTTATTTGTTTGTTTTAAGAAATGGAAAACCTGGTTGCTTGTGTACAAAAAAGGCTTGGTGCTCTTTGTAGAGACTGATTTGCTTTCCATGGGCTGGAGGTGGAACTTCACAACTTGCTCGGTGGGGCAAACTCTTCAATGACTCAATTAAAGGTTAGTCATTTTTGTAGTTCCAATAGAAATTAAGCAATTTTGAAATACACAAAAGCCAATTCTTTTAATGCAATACAATTGTCTTGAGAGCACCACAATCTTTATCCAATGTGTGTTCTCCAGGAAGGAAGGAAGTAGCATTTATTAGGAACTAGCATTTCCACTACGGTACCTTTTCAGTACCACCTTGAATCAAATTATGTTAGATTGGGTGAAAAAAATTGTATCCTCAGAGCTACATTTCACAAGAGTATGGTATGCTTGACTGCTTCAGAAACTATTGGTATGATTCAGAAACAGAAATGCACTGCATATTGTTGATAAGCCAGTCTTCAGCAAGGTTAACAGTGAAGAGACAAGAACTATTTTTAATTTTGGGAGGCTGCAGAGTACTTGTTATCTACTGTTTGCACTTCTTGTATCAAAACTGAAATTCAATCTATGAATTTTATGACAGTGAAATGACTTTTAGTTACACTATGAAGTAATGCTCATTGCTCAGAAGATATATCAGCATTAAAAATATGCATTGCTTGACCTATTTGAAGAGGAACCAAGGCCATTTTCCAGACCTTCCACAAAGAAAAAAGTAATTTCATATTCATGAGCATTGCCATTGCCAATTTTACGAGTCTTCTAAATGCATGTATATTTCCAGTAAGCAGTTGCGCATTGAATTTTCCTTGAAATAAGGGGGGGAAAGAAAAAAGAAATAAGAAAAAGTTTTTGTCCACTGCAACTACTTCCAAGAAGGTTACTAAGGAAATGGCCTAGGACCAAGTGCAGATGCAGATGAATAAAGTCAGGGCACAGCATATTCTTTCAGAGATGGTTTCTGCAGGAAGTATAGAAGATGCAAACTTTTCTGTACTGGTATCTGTGGTGTTAGATAGGCATGGCACTAGGTTGGGGTTTATTCTATCTCTTCTAAAATACTTTGTGTCTGACCCATTTCTTCTACATAACCAGCTGTATGCATGATGTCCAGGAGATTTGAAAAAAAATCAACAATTTTTAAATCTATTTATTCCTTACTTTCACTAAACAGTAAGAGGAAAATCCTCAATTTTGAAAGGAAAATAGTAAAAGCATGTAACATTTCCTTCTCTATAAATAACTACAAATATAACTAGAAATATAAATATCCACCAAACTGCACTATGATTCCACATTTTCCAATGTGCAGTACTGAAGAACTTACAAAGAAGAAAACAGGGATTGCACAATTCTAATAGTTTCACTTACTAACACTGCCCTTGAAAGGATATATTTTACACAACCCGTAAGCTTACTGTTATTGAAATTAATGAATTTGTGGGTGTTATTAAAACTTACAGCAATAAAATTGCTTTCAAACCTCAGCTGAAATCAGGTTCTTATGGATTCTGATCCAGGGCATTTATCAATCAAATAAGTGAGAGAGGCAACATTTGAGACTAAAGGAAGAGTGGAAACCTAATCTCTTGCAGCATTAAACCACAGTAGCAGCAATAGCAAGCAAGTGCGCAATATCAACTGTAAGGAGGATTAATGAAAATAGTATGTATATTCTGCAGAATAATTTAAAACTATATTTTAATGTATCTATTTGAAATAACTATAATTCTTTTCCCTCCCTCCTTCACTTCTTCTGCAGTGTTCTGTATAAGGCTTCCTGGAAGAGAAAGTTGTCTTGAGGAGCCTTTTGCAAAAGACATAGCAAGCGTACTTAATGAAGTTACAAGTGTTTTTTTAAAAGGATTGAAAGAAAAACCATTTGCAATTTTTGCTCACAGGTAAAAATGTATACATTTTTAGATACCCTGGTGAAGGAGCTTCTATTTCTGAGATCTAGGAGTAGAGAGTTACTTGTTTTTATTTGCAAAACCTTTAGGAAAAATATGCTTCTGCAAGGATCTTCTGTCAAGTCATCCTAAAACATGCAGTTGCTCTCAAAGACTCTGGTTATTTATTTATACCTTCAGGCACAACATCTGAACATGTGTTTCTAATCAATATAATTACATTTATTGCTAATATTTGTGTTAGTGCTTGATCTATATAAATGCAGGAGATGAACCATTTATGAAACACAGATTTTAAAGACTGCTGAGTCTCAAGTATTCAAAATAACTGTTCTTAATGAAAATTAGGGAGACTATTAAAAGGAAGAGAGACAATGAAAAGGTCTTATTTGCAAAATTAGACTGTGTCAGAATATACTTCATGTCAATTAACAGGTATCATTATAATCAGCACATCATATACGGTTTCAGCAAGTGTTCAAGATAGCCACTTAGCACTGAAATTGAAAATATATTTATATTTTCCAGTTTTTATGTATGTTTTTACTTACTTTGCTTTAATTTCTTCTTTTGATGCAGTTTTGGAACTTACAGAAGTTCAGCCATTGCACTTCATTTGAAAGAAAAGTACGGACTGGAGCCAGTCCATCTTTTCATGTCAGCAGCACATGCCCCAAATGTAAACTACAAAATCATTAACATTATGAAACAGAACCATAAATTAGCTATTAAGAGTAAAAATAATATTTTACAGTATGCTATGCAGAGTAGTTTTAATACAAAATCAACATTTCTTCAGAATCTATGGAGTGAAAAGTGTTCTGATGTAGATGCAGAGTACATAACATTCACTGCTGCTAACCTTAGCCTTGGGAGAACAATCTCCTTAAACTAATGCTTGAGCGAATTATTGTTTAAGCTAACTAATCCTTAAACAAAACTTTTTTTATTATTGTGTTATTTAGTATGGCTATTGGCTTAAAACTCAAAAGCAATCAAACCAAAATACTAAGTGGTCCTCCTTACTGTGTAACGTGTGAAATAACAGTCTTGACCTAGTCTTTCATAAACCTGCTGCATCAGCCCTCAATATATTTGTCCATTTTTTTTTCTCTCTCTTCATTCTTTGTAGAAATTTTATTCAGATTTTTTTTCTGTGATTCTGCTAATTCTGCTAGTCTTTCTCAGAAAAACAGTAGTGAAGAGGCATTTTTCCAGTCCTGTTCTCAGTCAGCATTTGCTATTTCTGTTCTTCAGTTTCTAAGGCTTCTTAGCAGTCCTGAGTATGAGCTAGTGATTCATGGAAGCAATTGTTATTCCTGCAAATTTCCATGATCAGTTGGTCTCTTCAGTCCTACATTAGCCAGGTTTATGTCCAGTGCTAGGTTTTTCTTTCTCTTAGATTATTTTACTAGTTGTATTTCAATAGTAAGGGTCAAGCTTGAACAAAACAATATTAACAGTTATTTGTCTGTATAGGTTTCAGAAGTAGAAAGTACTTGGCTCACTCATAATTTGTAATTTCAGTAAGCACAGTCCACTGGCCCTTTCTGTTCTCTGTGAATGCTAAATGAATCAGCCGTCATATTCTGGAGATGGAAAATTTTTACTAAAATAATTTAAATGAAAATATTATTTAAAGTATATTATATACAACACCTGATCTGGTTTTTTTTGGTACTGACAGTCTGCAGGACATCTTGCCCTCAAAAACGCGGCCCTACCTGATGACAGCAATTACTTTCTTACATGTATGGAGATTATAGGAGGAAATTATGAAATTCCACATAATGATGACATTAGGAAAAATGTGGTGGTTACCTCTAGAGCAGACACTAGAGTTTTTCAGACATTTTTGTAAGTTTTACAGCTTTGTATTACTTCTGGTTTTGTATTTTACATTTTTACTTCTGTCTGATCATGTTAGTTTTTCTTTTTTCTTTCTTAGTAACTTGCTCTCATTTCTGTTATAAAAAGAATAGGAAACAGTAAACATAGGGGTTTTTTTTCCTTTGTGTGCTTTTGTATTTGTTTTCTAGTATTTAAGCCCTAGATGAAACATTATGTACAGCAGCAACCACAACTGTTACTACAGTAGTGAAGCTGTCATGGCAGAATTACAGTTCTACCGAGGATCCAAAGTTAGTGGCTACTAAAAGGGAATATTCTCATGTCTTTTATTGTCTTCTGAGGCTAACAATCTCAGCTTATCATGCTTCAGGAACACAGCATTCAGCCTCCAGATTTCAGCCTCCAGATCCAAGGTCTTCTAGTCTAACCAGAAGAAAAGAATCCCTGTGTTCTGGGCACCCAGACAGCAACCAGCTCCCTGTGTTCTAACTGCTCTCCCTACTTCATGTTACACAACAGCTCTTGTAGCTGAGTGGTTAAGGCTTCTTACCTTGGCAAAAACAAGGACATTCTTGGATGTAGGACCCATTTTGGTCTTAGGAACCTGACACTGAAAGATGTTGAAATGTTAGAACTTGTATGTAAGTAGGTAACTCAGTATTTATTGTAGGTGAGAACTTTTATTGCAGGTTGAAGCTCTTTTTTTTCCCAAACTATTGGGTCATTCTTTTGTTTACAATTTTAGATCTAAATGCAGTAGAGTAACCTGCTGCAGGAGCAGGAGCTCAGAAACTTCAAGATGTAATATTTTCTTCTCCTGATATCCTGTATAATCTTACTCCTGAAATTTGTTAAGTTTTGGAAAAGAACAAAAAACCTTTTTTGTATGTGGAACCAAATTCCAAATATTATGGAATGTTCTGTGACTACTTTTAATGTTCACAGATTTGAGAAGACAGAAATGAATATCCCTTTCTCCTGTGATGTTACCTACTTTTATGGGTCTAATGATAAAATATATGATGCACAAGGAACTTTGCTTAAATGATTTTCCCCTTATACTTACACATTTTCTTGTTGTATTGCACCCGTTAGAGTTTTACTAGACTCAATGTCATTCTTAAATGAAATAAATCAACAGAGCAGTTTCAATGTACAAACAAGAAGTTGATAGGGGATTTAAAATAATTATTAAATAATAACTTCAAAATAGTTGTACAATAGTTGACATTTCTCTAACACTTTAAATATATTTTTTAGTTTGGTGAGAACTAATGTGGAGATGCTTCCTGGAGATCACTTTTATCTGCTGAAACCATCTAATGAAAGTTTATTGGTAAAACACATCACAAGATGCATAGAAAATGCCGGTCTATGAGTATTTCCCTCAATTTTAATAGCAGAAGGTTAGGTTAGTCCACAGCAATTTGTAATAAGTCACTTCTTTCTCTACATTCCATGCAATTATGCCTAAAAGATACTCTGTTCCTCTTCTGTAATCCTTTATAAGGAGGAATTTTCCTGATTTTTTTTGAAAACAAACATTGTCTTTGGGTCTTGAAAAAAGTTTCATCTGTTCCTTCTTCTCTTGCACATGTACAAGCTCTTCACTTTATTCCATAACCTTGTTCACAAAAAAAGTCTGTTATTTTACTGTTAGAGCTTCTCTGCTTGTCTGCTCCTGTCAAAATGCTAAATATAATTTAATACCCACAAAAATCCACAATTCTCACAGAAAGCTTAATTTATTCTGTTCAAGTTTATTTAGATTAATATACAAGCTAAAAATAGATTATATATGTAAATACCCTTCACAGTCAAACAGCTTATGCTTAAAAGACATTAGTGTCAGACTACACAATAAGGAGTTAGTATTGCATCTTTCTCAACAAAGTTAGTTCATTAGCTACTGAACAATTAATTATTAGTGGGAATTCTAGATTCCATATTTTTCTACCATTGCTCTTGCTTTAGAGATATAGGCATTCATGGCATCCTCCTTTGATAAACCTGCAAAGGAAAGTAGGAGTCATAATCTTTCCTTATTTGTCATCTTATAAACTTGACTACAGGATGTAAATTTAATTGGTGTAACACCTTTTTTCAGGTTCCATGCCTCCCATTTGGCTTTGCCTTTCAAATCTAGCATTCCTGGACATTCTGTCAAAACAAATGCATAGCTTTGGTTATCATGTAGATTTACATAACATTAGCTTGATTTTATCAAGATATGTGAGTAAATGTGAAGTATATATAGTAATACCAATATTAATATCTCCAACAGTAGCCTGTTTGTAGAATCCATATAGTTCCTTCAGTTCTTCATCAGTTGGTCTTGTTTTCAATTTTTTTACATCTTCTGCAGCACCATCGAAGTCAGCCTGATGAAAGAACAGAAAGTGTTCTCCTCTCAAGGGGTGTATCTAAAACATTAGTTATAAGACATGCAGTAGTATCATTAGATATTCTCAATGACTTACTTGGGTTTAGCAATCAGACAAGGCTTTTTCCCATGAAAGAAGCTTCATAAATGTGTTCATAAATTGTTAGAAAGGGATGTAGGCTTGTATGGCTGATAGGGGTAAGCAGCCTCCACAATTTATGTGGTGTATATGGCTTCTACAGTCACACTGCAGATATGAAGCCTTTCACTAAACTTTACACCCCACAGAACTCCCTGAATTGTTTTGACCCTGCCTGCACTGTGTTGGCTCAAGTGGTGGAGCTCAAATCCCCTCTGAGTGGTACTGCCCAATTCACCCTCCATTTCCACTGCTCTGCTGACAGGGAAGGAGACCAACAGCTAGCACAGAGGTGCTTCATGGAGATGAGCTACTGCCAGGACCACCTTCCACAGCCAACTTTGAAACACAGGAGAGCACCAGAGTAAAGTGTAAATTTACTCCTTTCATCACTGTGAATCACACACATCAACCTGAGGCTGTAGCCATTCTCGCTATAAAGCAGGTCTCAGGCTAAGGTTTGGAGTTCTGTTTCATGCCCCAAACATTTCAGAGAGAGATTTTCTATGGTGACTACAGACCCATCAGGTCACTGCACTACTCTAATGCAGAATGATACAAGCATTTGAACATGCTATATTCTGGTTTCAAGAATTATTTAGCTTTGGAGTTGGATCTGCATTTGCAGAAGCACAGTATATCCTGCACACATATTTAATATGTACAAAACCAGTTATACTGGTTTTGCATTGCCTGATTTTTGGTAGTGGGGGATGCTACAAAGGTGGCTTCCATGAGAAGCTGCCGGAATCTTTCACCATGTCCAGCAGAGCCAATTCCTGGTGGCTCCAAAGATGGACATGCCACTGGTGGATGGTGCAGACCATGGTGAAGCAGCTGTGCCCCTGCAGCCCATGCAGGGCCATGAGGATGCAGGGATCCTCCCACAGCCATGGAGGAGCCCCATGCCGGAGCAGGTGGATGCTTGGAAGGAGGCTGTGATCCTGTGGGAAACCCATGGAGAGAGGGGCCCTGCTCCCAGGCTGGAGCAGCCTGTCCTGGAAGGACTGCAGCCCTGGAGCAGTGACCCACACCGCAGCAGTGTGGGGAGGATTGTTCCCCACGGGATGGGCTCACGTTGCAGCAGTCACAGGGAGCTGCTGCTCCTGAGATGAGCTCACCTTGGAGATGTTCACAGAGAACTGGCTCCTGTGCCACCCCACGGTGCAGCAGGAGAGCAACTCCTCTCCCTGAGCAGCAGGAGAAGCCATGGGTGATGAACTGACCACAACCCCCATTCCCTGTCCCCTTGCACTGCTGGGTAGGGGGGGAGCTGGAAGGAGGGAGGGGTGGGAGGAAGGTGTTTATAAGGGCTTATTCTGCTTCTCATTATCCTACTCTGATTTTGTTAGCAATAAATTCACTTGATGTCTCTAAGTTGAGCCTGTTTTGCCCTTGATGGTATTTAATGAGTGATCCTTCTCACGGTCCTTATCTCAACTCATGAACCCTTCATCAAGTTTTCTCTTCTCTGTCCAGCTGCAGAAGAGAGTGAATGAGTGGCTGTGGTGGGTGCCTGGCATCTGGCCAGCATCAACCCACTACATCAGCTTAAAAGTTTGTGTAAAAGCCAGCAATGATTTCAGCACGAGTACTGTGGCTCTGTTTAAATCACTGAGATCCTGGCATTATTTCAGAAGTCCTCAATGTGCTTCTTTATGCACCTTTCCCTTTAGTTACAGGAAAGATTAGATTTTTTTTTTTTTTAAATAAGGAAACCTAATGCATATTTGTCTCCTTAACTGATGCCTTTCTTCGTGGCAAGTGACTGTACTGGGTGGACCAGGTGATGGAAATAATCAAACATGAAGGAGAGCTAGGTTCACTACAGCATTCTTCTGCAGCGAAGAGAGAAAGTACAAGAGAAAGATTATTTCTGTTTTTAACTTAAGAAGGAAAAATAAGTGGTAATTTAATTAGAGAGTGATGTTCAAATATTTTTCCTCACAAAAAGACTCCTTCCTGGAATCATGTCCTTACATTCATTGATGTAAAGACACGCCAGCTGGTGGCTGCATTGAGGCAGGAGCAGCAGGCAAAATAGGGTAAGGACAGGTAGCTGAGTGCACTGCAGCTTGCTGCACAGAAACTTGGCCACTCTACCACCAAGTGAGTCACCTCTGCCTCCTGAGAGGGAATTCACTTTTTATTTTCACCAGATACAAACTTTTGGGGAATTTCTAATTTTTTGCAAATTTTGAATTGCTATATGAAACCCACAAAGGGAAAGCACAAGTCTTCTAAGAACAAAAGAGCTCACCACAGGAGGATGTACACCTGTAACAGCAGTGTTGCAACAAGGAGCAGCAGGCAGAGAGCTGCATTTAAAAGGAACGTTTTTTAAAAATCATGATGTGTGATTAAAAGGGCATTCTAGCTCCCTGCAAAACAGCAATTAAATCTTGACTATTCTTTAAACTGCACATGTAAATTCACAGAAAATGAGATGGCAAGGATTCATGATGACAATACACATTTCTAGATCTGTCTGTTCATAGCACCTTTAAGGTGAAATGAAAGGAAAAGACAAAAATCCTGCAGCAATGCAGATGCTTTTTAATAAATAATCTTCCAACTCAGTGAGAACCTCAGTGTTTGCATAACTGACAAGTAGAAGTTTCTGGGAGATTCCCACCAAGGCCTCACTGAACCAAATGCCCAGTAGTGGATGAAGGAGTACAGAGAAGAACTGGTGTGCTAAAATTGATAAAGACTGTATCAAGTTTGAGAAATGCTGCTCTTCTATTTTGAATGTAACAATCCTTCTGAGATTTAGGCAGTGCCTTCTTAAAGATCTGACACTTGGTCATTCAATAAAGTACATGATTTAGCAGTCTCTGCACTAAATTCTAGCTTAAATTACTTCCAAATTATATTCTTAAATCTAAAACTTTATATACTGAAACATGTAATTACTTATGTAGTTTGTCCCTGTTTCAATAAAAATTATTCTCAGTGTTTCTAAAATGCCTCTATACCATTGAACCATAGAAAAACATGAAGCTTTAAGTCCAACTTTTTGTGTCTGATTTCTTTTAAGAACACTGTAGATTTTTTTACCAGCCAAGTATTTGAGAGCGCTGCAAAACAAATACAGGATTTTTCTAGAATAAAAACCAAAAGACTCAGAATACATTCATATGCTATGTATTTATGTTATATGTAATTTGGATAAACCAAAACTGTGTGTTCTAGACTACATATAAAAGCTGAATCAATAATGTTGAAATGGCCTGACAGCATCCCTTCTCAGGGTTTTGTTGTTGTTGTTGTTTGGTTGGTTTGGGGTTTTCTTGGTAACATTAGTATTTGCTTTCATAAAACTCTTGAATTTTTTTTTTCTTCTTATGCTGTGTTGTCTCTTGGTCTCCTTCTGCACAGCAACTGTACCTGGATTTGCTACAACCACCTGAAATGCGTCAACAAGTTCAAATGTTAAGCTCATTGTTAATTTTTCATCAAAAATTGCTAAGGGCCTAGTAAGTAAGTAAATACCACTATTCTTCCTTTCAGCAGCAAACCTAGAATGGTGAAGCCATGTATTTGAGGCCAGGAAGTCACACCAGCACAGGGAGAGAACTGGGCAGAAGCACCTTGCCCTGTGTCCTAGGCACAGCATGGGTGCCTTCAGCCTGGGAGCAGGACAGGGACAGACACACTGCCACAAACAGGAGTCTAAACTCAGTGTCCCTGTGAGGCTGCTCATAGGGCTTTTTTTGGCAGTCAGGTGCCTTATCCTTCCATGAAAACAGGCCTGTTCCACTTTGTGCTCACCTTGGGGAAGAGGCAAGGGCACGGGGATTGCAGAGGAGCTCACATGCTCTGAATTTACATCCCAGCTACCCCTGAGTCACTCCAGCCTTGCCACGCTGCTACACAGCGTTCCAGGCACTGCAGCATTATGATATGAGGGAGTTTTGTACTAAGGTAGCAAGACAAGTCTAATTACACAAAACCTCCTATGCACTAATAACAGTATTTTTAATAGATGAACAACATTTATAATGAAGAGGCATTTAACAAAGGGAAACAAAATCAGCAATGCAAACTACCTTACCAAGGAATTAAAAATAGTGGTCCAAAGAAACTGGATCTGTATATATTTGATGCTCCTCAAAGCAAAGCATTTAAAGTCACACTATTGGTACAGATGTACAGCTCACAAAAGGAATGGACATTTACTCTCGAAAATAAATGTGATGACCTACTCAAGTTTGGGGTTTTTTTAATAGGCACAATTTTATTAAAATACGTATTTCATTATTTATCCTAATATCAGAAATGTGACATTCTTGACTACACCTATGACTGACTCCTCCATCACAGACATCTCTTAATATTATCCACACACGTACAAACAAAAGCACGATTCATGCTCTGTTAACTGTAAGTTTAAAATTGTATCAAAAATAAACAATAACTCGGTTGCCACATTGTTTAAAGTCTAAACAAGTTACTAGCCTTCATGCCAGCCTCTGCCAGCACTGATGTACAAGGACCATTCAAATCTGTGGAAATCTTTCTCAGGTTTGGAATTGTTTTCCGATCTAAACTTCTGTCTTGGTTTTGTCTGGGGTACAGTTAATTTTCTCCCTAGTATCTGGTACAGTGCAGTGTTTTGGATGCAGGATGAGAATAACATTGATAACACACTGATGGTTTGGTTCTTGCTGAGTAGTGCCTGCACTGAGCCAAGGACTTTTCAGTGTCTCACACTCTGAAAGTGAGGAGCTGCCCAAGAATCTGGGGAAGAGGGGGAAACACACCTGGGACAGCTGACCAAACTGGCCAAAGGCATACTCCACACCACAGAACATCATGCCCAGGGTAGAAACTGGGAGGAATTGGCCAAGAGGGGCTGATTGCTGCTCAGGGATGGGCTTGGCCTTGGTCACTGGGTAGTGAGCAATTGTACTGTGCATCACTTTCTTCTCCTGCATTTAATTGCACATGCTCTCTCTCTCTCATTACTACTATCACAGTATCATATTTTACATTTTAAAAATTATTAAACTGTTCTTATCTCAGCCCATGAGTTTTTGCTTCCTCCCCCTTCTCCTCACTACTAACTGTCCTCCCTATCCCACTGTAGGTGAAGGGGGTGTGAGCAAGTGACTGCATGGTACTTATTTGCTGGGTGGTGTTAAACCATGACAACTTCACAGTAAGAATAAACCGTAAGCCCTGTTCAATTGTACAAGACAAAAGAAAAAAAAAAGAGTTAAGGAAAACATTAAGTTAATAACTTTATCTTCCTATAATTTTATTCTATTTGCATCTATGAAAAAATATCACAAGATAGTTTAAAAATTTGCAAATTTTGCAAATGTGTATCTTACAGAGCAAGAAATGTGCAGAAATGAAATCTAAATACTAAACTTTTCTTTCTTTATACCCGTCTAGCCAATCATTCTGCACAGATTGTTGCTTGGGATTTGCTGGCTTACGAGCAGCCTGTAAAAATATAATTTCCTTTTAATCATGTGCCAATAAAATTCCCTTTAACTCCTCAAATAAAAAGCATAAAAATATATACAGCCAGAACTATACATGTGTCTTAAAGATAAAAGCACAAATTATGAAACTATTATCAGACACTGCCTTTTTGCAAAGAAAAAAGCTTGACCAAATTCTTCATTTACAGCAGAATATTTTACCAGTTTGCAAAACTTGTATTTTACAGCTTCACTAATGAGAACATTAATTTATTCATTTGCCCTCATTCCCATACAGCTAGATTCAATAAAATTATGGATATGGTTGGTAACTGTCAACAAACCAATGTGGACAGACAAGCTCTATAATGTCTAGTGCAGAATGTGATTTTTATGTGAAATTGTAACTGTACACAGCTATGGAACAGCATATCACATTGCATTCAGCTCTTTCTTATGATGTATGGCTCGTTGCTTAATCATCAAGCTAATAAATCCACTTTCTAGAGTGAATTCAAGGCAGAATAAAACACACTATCATTTCAGTGATTATTAATTAAGCAAAAGTGGCATTATGTTTGGGATTTGGCAATTTTGACCCACTAAAGAAAGAGATTTTTTTCTTAGCTGTAACACAGCACAATGAAACCTCTGTGCTGTTCAACATAATTGCAGCTCAGAAGAAAATTGCTAAGCTGCTGGCAGTGCACTCCCTGCATCTAGGTCAGGGCATTGTACTGCTCACTCTTTGCAAAATGCACACTAACTAAGCTGAGACAGACATAATGAGACGGGGATAGAAGAGCTTGCAAATCCTGAAGTGAAAGGGATAATAGGAAAGCCTAAAGAAGAAAAACAGCTTAATCCATCAGGGCATAGCCAAGACAAAGGGAGTATTCATAGTTTCCCACAAAGGTAGGAGGCTAAAAGCCAGCAATAAAGATAATTTCCTCAACAGCTATTTAAAGCTACAATCAGAGAGAATGCAAAAGGAAGCTGTGTCTCTATCCAGAAGGTAAGAAAGTAGAAGCTCTCCTACCAAAAAAAAAAAAGCCTATCAAAATGTAGCAGTCCAAAGATGCATACACCCAAAAAATTGCACACAACTTCCTTAAAAATTATTTACGCTTCCCAAATGCACATATAACACTGTCTCAGTGTTAGAAGTTTCCCTCCTCCTTTAATAGCCCCAAGCAACCAGCTAGATCCTAAAAACATAAGTATGTACCTGTCTTTCCATGTGCAACTCAGTCCTAGCAAATTCAGATACACACCTGAAAAAACATAATTCATGCATGCTCTGAACAAGTAAGGCTTCAAAATAATACATGACCTATGAAATAGTTCAAATTAACCAGCATGCTTCTCACCCTCCACTTGTGAAAAGTAATGCACTATTTAATCTCCAAGGGTTTAGTCAGATTTTCCTTGCCGCAAGGTAACCTTGATTTTGCAGTAAAAATCCTGATGCTGAAGAAACACCACCGTTTCCAGCACGGCATTGCACAGACGCACAGCGCATCCCTCTCCTCTCGTCTCTGTCTCAGCAGATGCAGAAGTGCATACCTGAAGAGTCATGACGCTGCGGGGATGCGCAGGGAACGGCCTCGCTCCTTCTCCGGCGGGGACGCGGCGCGTCTGGCAGCGGGCTCCGGCGGCGCTGGGATGGTGCCCGTGAGCTCAGCTGGGCAGCGGAGCAGCGCCGGCAGCACACAGGGACTCGCTGCCGCCGCACCCCTCGGGCCCCGCCGGCACGACTGAGCGGCGACAAGCGCCGGGAAGCGGAGGGGGCGGGGGGACGGGGAGCATTAAGCCCCCGGTCGTTTCCGCTGAAAACCTGAGCTCCGGCCATACCACTGAGGATTAGGCCGCCAGGTTGAGAGCAGGGATACAGAAAGATTCCCGAGCCGTTGGTTTGGCAAAGGGATTTCTCGAGTGATTGAACTGCAACCAGCCCAGTTATCGGTTGTGTTCCTTCTGCCGCAGTCCCTGCCCCATGCCCATGTCCAGCCAGCCTGGGACCCCGCACCCTTCAGCTGCAGCTGTGAAAAACGCGTGGGCCATCCCAAGGATACTGCACACAAGCGGCTACATACACAAAATACACGGCGAATGCTGGTTTTTAATTTGGTCTATTAAGTACAAAATAAAAAAATATTAAGTTGATTGATAAGCTACCCTATAAATGTAACCACTGAAAAAAAATCCATCCCTCTTGTATCAATCAATGATTTATATTCATGCCTATATACAATTTATGTACATCCATTAACATAGTTTGATCTATGGTAGGTACTTCTGCATTTTTTGACCTGCTAACTTCCATAAAACCATGCCAAAAAAGTAATTTGAAGGGAAACAAGTCCAGGTTTCATTAAGTCACGAATTAACCAGAAAACAATCTAAGTAAATTTAAGTAAATAGGAGATTTTTTAAAAAATGAAAACATCTCTGAAGGACCGGTGCCCTGGTGAAGCAGCTCTGCTCTTTCAGGGCCAAGAGGCTGTGCTTAACCATGCTGTGCACTAGGGTGAATGTGGAAAATGAACGTGCTTGTGAAGATTCGTTAAAGGCTGAGGGCAGACTGCGGGAACATTGAATGGAACCAGTCCCTACCTGTCCCCTTGGTCACAGAACACAACGTCCGTGCACAGCACGGCGCACACTGCACTGCAGCGAGGGACACTCCTGTGGCTGTGAAGTCCCTATGAAGCACCCGGTGACCTGGCCCTGACTGCGTTAGCTGCCATACGACTAAGCACGTCTGCCATCGCCTGTGCGCCAGTTTTCGGGAGCGCTCGAGCCCTGGGAATACCAGTGGTGAGCCTACGGTGAGACCTGCCAGGGGCAGGCCCCGGCACCAGCGCTTTAACGCTGCTTTGCACTGACGCTACGGCCGCTTCGCGATGCGG
>VWYP01002263.1:19454-37772 GCA_013400435.1 Pycnonotus jocosus | reverse complement strand
CCGGCCCGGCCCGGCGCGCAGTGCTCGGCAGGTGCGGGGCGGAGGCCTGGGGAGAAGGCGCTGCGGTCCCGGCGGGGCCCCCGCCACAGGGACCCGGCGGCGGCCGCAGCGCGTTGTGCTGGGGCCGTGCTTAACCCGCGTTTCCCCGTTGGCAGGCGCTGGAGGAGCCCACGGAGCGCTCTGGAGCGGAAGCGGCTGGGGAGAGCTCCTGGCGGAGGGGCACGTGGGCGGTGTTTCCCCGATCTCCTTTCCGCCGGAAGCGAGGGGCTCGCGACGGTGGTGCCAGCTGGAGGAGCTCAGTGTTCGTTTTTTCACTCATTGCTCTGTTTCCTTATTCCTGCACGCTTGTTTTCTTCAGGAGTGTCCATTTTGAAAAGAAAAGTGTAGTCTTTGAACTGTGAACATGTTCCATGTTTTTTTTTCTCGTACATGTCTTGCTGATTTTGCTTGTCAAAGGTCATCAGAGCATCCCTAGTTCAAAGCTTTTAAAAGCGATAACCCAGAGCTCATTTTTAAAAAAAACAATCATAAGCTTCCATTCTAACTTAATTACACGTAAGAATTCTTGTGGTCATTTCCATTTTTTAGTTATGTTCACTCTTTGGTTGTCACTGTGATGGTAAGCAAAAGGGATTCGATAACTGCATGAATCTCCACGAAGGACTAATAAGTTAAATTGGCACGTCTTTATTCTTCAATCCCAGATGCAATCATTCTGGGTGCTTAGGGGCTGAGGGGCATCCCTGCCCTGTCCTCCCCAGATGGTTTCTGCAGTTTCCACTGTTGGAGGCAGATGACTGGGTTGGATGGACCATTGCTGAGATGGCCCAGGGTATTTCATAGATTATTAGAGTACTCAAGAGTGCCATGGTGGGTTTTTTTGTATTTTGGAATTCTCAGTTTTACTGTTCTTTGAAAACTCCTTCACTGGTTTTGGCTTTCATTTTGGGTAACAGTTCACACTGCATTGATACAACTCTGTTCAAGGTGGAATCATAGAGTATATAGACTATCCTGAGTTGGACAGAATTCACAAGGATCATCAGATTCAACTCCTGGCCTTTCCAGTCCAACTGGTGGACCGCCCCTCAGAATCACACCATGTGCATCTTTCTCCTGCTGTCCTTCAGACAAGAGTTTAACTGAATGAAAATCTATCCAGATAGATGTTGCTTGATGGCAGTACACTGGGGCAGAGATGGTATTTGTCTTTTTGTATCAAGGTAGCTCTCTACCAGTACACAGACAACTGGTATGACTAGAAAAATAGTGTCTTTTGGGTGTCAGCCTTTAGATGTTCATGAGCTGTACATGAATACAATCTGTATGCCTGCTTGGGTAACTAGGAAACCTAGGAGGGAGTCATGTCATGTTTCCCTTGATGAGAAACCTGAGCTGTGTTTATTCTATAAGCTTGCAATGAAGATATTACTAGATATTACTAGTTCCCAAGCAGGAGCATGGGGGCTTTGCTATTTATCAGGGACTGTCATCAGGCTTGACCTCATGTCTTCACTGCTACTCTGGACTAGATCAATCAGAGCAAGAACAATTACATTTTCTTCACTACTGTTCAGTTTTTCTCATCCCTGAATGCATTGTCCAGGTGACACAAAAGACCCTGTCTGAACTTCTGGAGGCCTGTAGGGGATTGCCTTCCTTCCCCAAAAGCATTACTTATTAAAGAGTCTGCAAGTTTCCATCATACCTTCCAAATACAGAAAAACACAAAGGTATGGACTAAAGACTGAAAAGACAGATTTCTAAAAATCCTAAATAATTTCAGGATCTTGTTTCATGTTGTGATTCAGTTTTTGCCTTTTTTTTTTTTTTCCTCCCATATCACGGAGGGCACTGCAGCTGTGCAACAATGAAAATGGAGTGATCCTTCAACCTGTGATTTCAGGGATGGTTTGTTGTTTGGTTGGGCTTGTGGCTTTTTTTCTGTAATACCTCCAGATGCTTTTGTTCAGCTTTAGAAGGGTCTGCTGTCATTGCTGTTGCCTTATTGTCCTGTCCAGCTTTTTTTTATTTATTAAAAGAAAGCAGCTCCACACCTGCCCTGTGGAAGATGTATGAAGGATTGCTGCCAACCTGAGGAGGTTGATAGATGCCAGTATCACTGACATAAAATGTTTCTCTTTTGCATTCCCAGAAGAAGCTTCTGGTAACAATGTCTATAGCACACATTACAGTATTTGAACTAATGTCTTGCTGTTTCTTCCTTAGGGTGGCAAAAACCAGAACCACCTCAGGATGTCTGTAATTCAGCAAGGGACAGCAACACTTCGAAAAGCAAAGAAAACCACTGTAAAAACGAGTCTGGATAACCCCTTTGTTTTCCAATGGAAAACCATAGAGGGAGAAGATATGCATTTTATACTAGAGACCTTAGAAGAAAGAATTAAATATATTGGACTGAAAAAGATTGAGAGTCCAAGAAAGAAAAAACGTTCCCTTACAAAAAAGCAAACAGAAAGAAAGTGTGATACTGGCACCGATGAACTGCCTAAAGAGGAAACAGAAAGCCACCAACAAAAACCAGGATGGACTGACATAATTACCAGAAGACAGCTTGCTATTGGAGTTAATGAAGTTACAAAAGCACTGGAAAAAAATGAACTTCTTCTCTTGCTGGTGTGCAAATCTGCCAAACCTGCCATGATCACGTCACACCTGATCGAGCTGAGCGCAAGCCGCTCCACGCCTGCAGGGCAGGTGCCACGGCTCAGCGAGACCATCGCGCCCCTTCTTGGCTTAACATCCATTTTGGCACTGGGCTTCAAAAAGCCATCTGACAAATTCACTGAAACAATTGCAGCAATAATTCCAAAGATACCGGCTTTGGAAGTGCCGTGGTTTCAGTACAGAACTGAAGAATCCATGGCTTATGCAGATACAGATTCTTCAGAAAATCTGGAACTCGAAGAGCTTGCAGAGGTGCCGAGGGATAAGCTCACAAGTCAGAAGCGGAAGCATACGGAAAGCCATCGGCCTGATCTTTCAAATGTCATTTTGCAGCCTTTGAAAATCAAGAAACTTGTCCCAAATCCCAATAAGATAAAGAAACCACCTCGCAAAAAGAGAAAAGCTTTTTCAGCGTAACTGATTTTAGTTTGGTTCTTTCTATTAAACAGATTGTTTAAACACAGGATGGAGTACAGTTCTAACTGAACAAGTTTTCTAGGCTTTACAGTGTAAAGCTCTTCAATACAAGGTGAACTTTTATGTTGCATTTGGCTGAGGTACTTCAGTTGGCTTTAATAAAGAATATTGCTCAGACCTGAGTGTTAGTCTTTACTGGGGATAAGTATTTTCATTTGCAGCTGGAGATCAGAGTTAAAGCCGGTAATGAACATGCCAAAGTAATTTTAAGACATAATTTATACTTCTCTGGAATTAATACAAAGCATTAAATGAACTTTGTATTTTTACACAGATGAACATGCTTTAAGCAAAAGAGATTTAAGTACAATTACTCAAACAGATACCAAAAGTGAAAGTTTATTTAAACAAAGGTCCATGCCAGTATAAGTCTTTTAAAGCGGGGTTCAAGTAAACAGCGCAGGCAGATTTCCCTTTTGAACTCTATTATAGTTTGTTCTGCTGAACAACTTGTTTTAGTCACAAATGTATGCAGACTTGGGTCCATCTCATACCTGGTGCATGGTATGCTGAAGGAAAAGCTTATTTTCAAATACAAACCAAATTATTACTACTGCAGTATTAAAAAAATACTTCTAAATGAAGTCTAAAATAATTTCCCAGGAAATTGACATAAGCCATATACTTATATAAAGTAGATGAGAACTATAACTGCTACAAGACTGAAAACATACCATGTAACTTCTGAGTTTCTTTTAATTTTACTGGGGACTATGAACAATTTCCTAATGAGGGAGTTGGGTAGTAGGAAGGAAGGGAAATAGCACTGCAATTCAGGCAATCAACAGCCTAGGAATTTACGTGTAGAAGAGAGCATAAAACACCTCAACTGGTAACTTTTTGGCGTTCCTTAAAATTTTCATGTGTTTTTCAGAGATTTGTTAATCCAGACTTCCACTGCCATCCAATAGCTCATCTGTATTTTGAATTTATTTAGAAATTACTTTAGTTCGTGATACCAGCTACAAAGGCAGGCAGTAGCAATGAGCAGTGATTGTGTAGTCATGATGCTCCTTGAAATTTAAACAAAGCATTTAAAGCTACAAATTTTGTCTCTGTCTAAGGGTGCATGAAGAGGTGAGATTTCTTGGCCTTGCTTCATAGTCCTTTATACATGTCCTTTTTTCCATCTTTCTGGGTGCATAAAACTTTGAAGGCATGCTAGCACTAGCGTGTTTCATTCCCAGGCTGGCTAACCATAGCATTGGAGTTGAAGCATTTATACAGAACATAAGGATTAGCTTTGGTAAAGAACATAAGCACAGCAATCTCTTTCAAGCACTTCACTGCCTGCCCAGGTCTATTTCTGTCTTCAGGGATTTGGGTTCCCTCTGCAGATAGGAAGTTACTTTGGGAAAGAAATAACAGATATTTAAAAAGCCAGATGGGAAAGGGAGTAGAGCAAGCTTTACATCTTCCAATCCTTTGCAAACACCTGTTAGGTTCTGAGGAGTCTTACCTTCATAGCAGGACTAATGCGCACAGGTTCAACCTTGGAAACAAGAGAAGGGTCTCTCCTATTGAGCTCCTGACAGCAGCCCCACACAGTCACCTTTTGTTTAGTACCTGCTTAGGAAGGCAAAGTGAGTTGCCACAATTTTCATCTCCAGAGTAACTGTCTTATTATGTGGGTGCACACTGGGACACTTTCAAGATTCAAGTCCTGATGCTGTGGTACTTCAGCAAAACACTACAGGTGAAGAGCACTCAGCAGGGACAGAAGAGGCCATGCATAACACCCAAGTCCATGAATAGAACTCGCCAAGAGCTGCCCCAACACTCAGGCTTAGATGCCTGCTTCCCTCATGCTCTGGCTGATAAATTTTCTCTCTCAGCTACAATGCTGCACAGCTTCTACAGGAGCATGTCTTCCTCTAGCTCCTCAGTGAACATGCAGAGTGAGCCAGACAAGGTAAGTTTATCCCTTGGATTCAGAAGCAAATGGCACTATTTTACTAGAAGAGAGCACACGACTGGCCACACTACTTCCTTCATGTGCCCTAAACTGAAGATTTAGGCAGAAGCCAGGCTGCAGGAAACATGCAAGTCTGTCTTCTACCTGGACCTACTTGGTCCCATCATGGCCTCAAGGACAATACTTGGGAGGATCTGCCTTCTGATTTCAGAAGAGAAAAGAAATAATCTGCTAACATTTCTTCCACTTGCATTTTCTTGAGGGGAAGGAAGGCAGAGAACATGAACATATCCTTTACCTGGGCTGTGATCATTTGGGCTGTCTCAGTGAGGAAGTATCTTAGTCACGAAGGATAGAGCTATGCCCTGCTGTCCCACCTCACCTTAGGCAGCCCTGAGTGAGCACTGTTGAGGCTCTGCCTTTAAGAGCTGAAGCAGCAGAACACACTGAGCTCCTTGGCAAACCTCATCCCAGAGCGCTCCATGAGAATGCCCTGCCAAGGAGGCACCTTCTTGGCTTTTAGGAGTTATAAACACGTCTTTGATGGGGTCAAGATTAAATCCTTTTTTTTACCTCAGGTATCACTACCATCAATTACACTTTCAGGCACTTAATTCTGCTCAGGCCTCACACAGAGTCCAAGCTGTCTCTGCACCACCTGTTTTGACTGCTACTAGCAGAGAGATATCAAGAGTGGCCAGAGATGTAACGGCCAACTGCACCATTAGGTCTCCTCTGAAGTCCTTTCAAATTCATGAGGTCCTGAGCTGGTGCAGAACCAGGGGTCAAACAAACCACGTTCAGTCCCTTCCTTTGTTTGAAGGAGGTTGAATGCTTTAATCAGCTAAAATGCAGTAAGGGAAAGTATTTATCACTGTTTCTAGGGCAGAATCCTCCCACCACAATCCAACAAGAAAAAGAAACCAAACCACAAACCATTCACACAGTGGAAAAGGAGCGAGAAGAAAGAAAAAAACCCACTGCTACAAGGTGGTGGGTAGGGCTAACAGTTATGAAGGACAAATTTATCTTCATGTACAGAATTAAACTTTCAGTAAAATCTGCTGTCAGAATTACAGGCATGTTTAAAAGGAAAGTTAGACATTTGCATTTCATGAGATATTCAAGTCACATTCAAAAGATGCTCACAGCACAGAGGCTTCACTACCACAATTTGGCACTTTCAGCTAGAACAGTTTCTTAACACAGATTTTCTCAGTGCTCACGATTCTGCGCATCCATGAGCTGAAAGAACTGCTATCATCTCTAGCTATGACGCTATGCTGGAATGCATATAAAGTGCTTCAGAAGCCACTCCCATTGCCGAGCATTCATGAGGGAATTAAAACAGCTCCACCCAACAACAAAGATCAGCCCTCCTACATTTCAGGAAGTGCAGTACAGAGACTTCCAAGGACTGAGGGCAGACCATTTCTCTTCTGCTTACCAGCCACATACATAGCAAAACTTCTTGTTCCAAAGTCAGGATAAAAACATTACCAGGAACAATTTATGAATAGATATTTACACAAGGTACTTTTCATTAGAATTACAGACTTCATAGGAAATCAAAGTAGACAAAGGAATATGTGCAATTTCGCAGAAGCGTTGAAAACATTCAAACTATAAATATCCTGATAGCACTACTTAAATTCTTAGTTTTACACACAGGCTGATGTTGTTCTACTGAGGAAAAACTAAGGTATTGTGCCACAACTGTAAATTAAGTACAGTAATGTAATATCATTCTGGCAACATAGATAACACCTGCACTGAACAGTGCTATACTGTTAAATCAATCCACTGATCTATTGAAGATCAAAGTACAAATCTGTATTTTTTATTGATTTGGCAGCGCTGCTTATGGAGAAACAAATGCACTAGTTAAACCAGTACATTGTCATACTGCTCCAGTTACAAAAACATCCAGGACTTTCATAGAGCTACAAAGGAATCGTACTTCGTGATTTTCCCCCAAATGATGATATCCATGTTAAGTAAATAGGCAAAGATACTCCAGTTTGTAACCTTCATTCTGTTACACTGACATACATACATCACCACTTAATAAATAGAAATGCAGCAGTTCATCCACATAATAGCAAATATTTTTGTACCCTAATCCACCACTGAAGTTCAGTTTGTACAAAACAGTCTTTTCTACAGAGTGGAAAAAAATACCTTCTTCTCATCCAGGTGCAAGCTAAGCTTTGAAACTTAAATGAATGTGCTTTTTATTCTTCTCATGGACAATAGAAGAGTTTCATGGACCGTCTGACCTATCTGAAAATGCATAAATTTGGTCATATGTGGATGTCTTCATTGATCATATTTAATGGACAATTTCAGTATCACTGACGTTGTGCTTTTACTCCTCTTGAACAAAACCATTTCAAGAGTTATGGAGATCAAATTAACTCAAACGATGACCTCAAGAGTTCTAGAAACATAAGCGTTCTCATTGTAATACAAGACCAACCTAAAGGAAGAAGAAAAATATAGTATTTTAGTTCCAGTATGGCAATCTAAACATCAAGAGTCTTCTGCATCTCAATTATGGATCATAAACAGGGCCAATTACATTATTTTTAAAACTTCTGCCCATTTTTGGCCAGTGTAGATTAATGCACCATTACATCTAATGGAATTCAGGAACTCATTTTTCTCCCTTACCTTTTCAGATTCCATGCCTGGACACCTCCAGTTGTACAAGTAATACTGCAAATTTCCATCTCCAATCCCAAACTTGAGTTTTTCCAGGAATGTTTTGTTTTCCATTAAGTCTAGTGCATTGAACACATCAAATCCTTTCTGGCAACAGCAAAATATTTTTAAAATTTTACTTTTGAAATTTTCAAATGACACACAAATGATACTTTACAGAGTGGCATATGGTATTACAAGAGACTTAGGCTAATTAAAAGGAAAAAATACAATGGAATAAATCTTGCCTTTTAATTAGGTACACACATGAAGACATTTTCCCAACAAAACTCAAGTATAATGCACAACTTTGCTTGAAGATTGGGTGCAAAAGGGTATGAATTTTAAAGCTATTTTCAGGGCCTAATGTCAAAGAGTCTCTAGAGCATTTTCCATTATTTTATCCTTACAGATATGCATTTTTTACAGTCACATACAGTGTTTTGACACATAGCCTATTCTAGTTGAATCTGCATAAATACAGCTTTTACTGTGTTTTTCAGCAATTTATCATTCTGTTAATGATAAACATATTTTTGTGATTTAGTCCTTTTCTGAAATGCTATTCTCTTTAGAACTAAAATCTTTCATATGATTCTCCCTCCCCTGCTAATGCACCCTCTACCCTCCCCCTCGTTTCATAAACCTCCCAAATTCACCACTCAAACAGACTTTTTTTGTCTCAGAAGAGCCACACGGCCAAATCAGTCTCAAGAGTTTTTTTCTGCATCAACACATGCTCAAATCCTAACTCCTCACTGGGAACTCTTAACAAGCAACATAAATCCAAGGTCAGCTAAGCCATTGCAGCAATAATCATCACGTATGCTGAATTTGCTTGAGGATGTGGATATAAAAGTCCATTTATTTGCAATTAACTACAAGGGAGTCTGACCTAAGCTCCTGGGGTCTTAAGAGCACAAAGGTAGTGCACCAGCAGGACATGATACACTTTTAACACAAATGGTACAAAACAATAATGCTCAATTACTTAAGCACAAGAAGATGGGGTAAGGAACATTCTTTACTCAGTAAAAAAAAAAAAAATCTTCTAAATGAGCATCCTGTATTAGGAAAAAAGGGGTTTGAAGAAAAAGAGAACTTAAGCTTTTCATCAGGAGTATTTAAAAGAAAGTTACAAAGCACAGACAGTGAGTTTAGTAAGGCTTCTCACTACCTTACACAAAGATCAGTCTTTGTGCAGATGACACCATGCTAAGTTAAATGTGCTGTGAAAAACGTGCAGAAATAAGACAAATGAGGTGACAATATTTGACATTTGGCATTGAAAGTAAATTTTGAAATATTCCAAGTTAGTAAGTAAAAGTAACAGCAACCTCAGAAGGCAGGAAGGGAAGTGGGGGAGAATAGAGACACTCTAGATACAAGGACACTAAGCTGTGCAATTAAACACTCAAAATTCAAACAAAATTCTACAAATGTAGTTTTAATTCACTATCTAAACATCAGCAGATTAGTTTCAGGTTAGTATCTTCTGAGAGGGATGAAAAGGCTTCTGTTTAAGGGTACTTTCTCCACAGCTCTGACCACTGAATCCAGAAGAGAATTTCTTCCCTGTGTTCTAGATCTAGAAACTTAGTGTCAGTTTCAACAATAAAATATGCAGGGTTTTAGAGGGATTATCCTGATGCAAAATCTGACTCTCTCTCTCCCTGCAGAATACTTAAAACCTAAGTTAATAACTCCGAATTTTGGGTTTTACTTTGAAGGTCAGGTGTTTTGTCCTGTAACTGCCAAACAAATTCTAAACTAATTTTATATAGTGTGATATGAAGTTAAAAATAAACATTAGCTGACATGCAAACCCTAAAGGCAATTTGCTGAGTTGAATTCGTACCTCCAAAACCCATGCTTTGGAGTTAAAGAACAGAAAGGAGACCGTGGTGGGCTTGTCCCCAGACAAGAGTCAAACACCCACACAGCCTTTGGTTTACTCCTCTCCCACAGGATGGGGAGAAAATAGAAGGAAGGCAAGACATCTTGTGAATTGAAATAATGACAGTTTAACAGAGAAAGCAAAAGCTGAAGGCACAAGGGAAGCAAAAAAAATCATTCACTACTTCCCACTGCCAGACAGATGTCAAACCACTTCCTGGGAAGCAAGATCTCAGTATGCATAATCATTGTCAGGGAACATAAATGCTATCACAGGAAGCACCCTCCATTCCTCCTCATTTCCTTCAGCCTTTATTGTGGAGCAGAACATCATACAGTGTGGAACATCCCTTTGCTCAGCTGGAGTCCTGGCTACGTCCCCTCCCAACTTCTTGCCCACCCTCAATCTCCTCACTGCAGGGGAAAGAGAAAGCCTTGAGGCTGTGCAAGCACTGTTCACTAACAACAAAACACTGGTGTGTTATCAGTGACAAAGTGCAGCACCATATGGGCTGCTAGGAACAAAGTTAACTCCATCCCAGCCAGACTCAGTAGGTTTGTAAACAAAAGGCTGTGAATAGGACTGTGTTTATCATCTCTCTTCCTTTGCCTTACTTCTCCTCATGTAAAACTCAACTGCCAGGTCTGCTACTATAATTAGGCATCTAATGATGCATTACAGGCCCAGCAGGTACTTAAGAAATCCACAGGTGTCTAAATCCTAGTATTGCAAGGGATATAAGGATGATCCACTCAAAAGGATCATCATGGAGCTGCATGTCACATTGAGACAGAAAGGTATGCAGGGCAAGGTGCAAAGCCCTGTGGTAAGACCATGGAGCTGCCTCCTCACCCATCCCACGCATGGCCTAGAGAATGGCCAGACACAGCTCCCTGTGCCACACTTCTAACTGAGAATAACCTTTTCCCACCTTCACTTTTAAGAATAATTACCAGTATTTTTAGCCACTCCTGAAAATTATTCTAGCTTCTCAAACTCTGCCTCTGAACTTCCTTTTGGATCATTCTGGAGCCTGAATAATGGTATTCCCCATAACTATCCAGGAGTTTTCCCTGACAAATAGTTACTGAACTGCTTCATGGTTAACAAGCCTCAGCAAGCAGCTGCTGTCACAAATGGCGGCTCAGCTGCAGTGCTGCATGAACATGGCTGGGACAGACAGGTTGAAGATTGTGTGGCTGCTTTCATGCAGCCTCAAGTCTGAACAGACACAGCCTTTGCAGACCATCTCTGGCTTCATCCAGAACCAACACAGAAAGCCCTGTGGCATGTGCAGGCAGCTCTGAGCATGGCCTGCCAGAGCACTCCCCAGGAGCCTGTAATACCACCAGCAGAGCAGCAGCAACACCTCAGCAGGAAAGAGGAGCAGAAAACCTGTCTGTGCTCTGCAGCCTGCTGGGAATAGCTGCAGAGTGGATGCTATGGACTAGATGAAGCCTGTGCAGTGCATTAAACCACCCAGGGCAAACAAGTCTGCAAATTCATTCAGAGTGCTGCCACTGGTGTTAGCACTGCACTCCCATGAAACCCTAGTCATTAAGAGCTGAGTGACAGCTTTTCATTAAACATTATTAAACTCTCCAAACTCTTCTGTGTAAAAACTTCACTTGTAGTCTTTTCCCTTCCGTTCGACCAAACATCTATCGGTATAATTCCATATCTAAGGGTATGCTAAAAGCTACACCATGACATCATCTATAGTAGCAATGATAAAATTATAAAGCTCACATAATTAAATTTCTACATTTTTTTAGGAATAAGAAATAATTTTAAAAAGCAAAATGTATTTGATAGTGCTTATTAATTCATCTCCAAGGGAAATTATTTTAGTGATACTTTTCATTCTTCTGATACTTAGTCACTATGGTCATCAGTGTGTTCTGGGGTATTTCCACAGTGCAGGCTATTGTAAATATTTTATGCATTTGTCAATCCTCAGCATCACTCAAAGTAAAAAGGAAAAACAAGCATACTACTTTATATTTTTATATATATATCTATATATCTATATATCTATATCTATCTTATCAACTGCCCTCTGTGCTGTAAATAGTAAAACTGAATGCACTGGAATGAATAAATTACTCCAGCTTTTACCTTGAATTCCTAAGAATACTTTTGTCAATGAAGGAGAAAAAAACCCAACCTACGACTTACCAATTTAGCTATAATGAGTGCATCATTCATTAAATCCAACAGGGGAGTCTCTGTATGAATATTGTAAAAGGAATAGGCAGCTTTGAGGCTTTTATGAACAGGATGATGCATCACTGTTGAAGGTAATGTGTAGAAACTGAGGAAGTCTGTTAAAATACCATTTGAACCCTATAAAAAACCAAATCAAAAGAAAGAACTTGATTAATAAGTAATCAGTTACTGGTTAGGCTAACGTGAAAGTTCTGCAAAAAGTAATAAATGCAGCAAGGTTTGTGCACTCTAAGTACGATGGTATAACAGCTATTCTTAGATAAGATTTTAAGGAAACAAACAGATTTTTCTATTCTATTACACCACCAACATTTTCATAAACAATTGTCAAAGCAGTACTTTGCTATAGGCAAAGCTAACAAAGCTCACTTCCACTGAAAGCATTGAAGTTTTTTCTGACTGAACTAATTTTAATAAAATATTCTTAAAATATTACATACATCTTAAAAATCTGATGACATTAACATCAAAGAATAATTTTCTCATCTTTCTGAAAATAGAGAAAAAATATATTGTGCTGGTATACAAAGCGTATTTAAATATTAATCAACAAGCACAACCTATGTGTTGGACAACAGTGCTAAATAACACTGAAATTCTAATAAAACCAGTAGTCATCAAAAAAGGTGTTTATACAGAAATCATAAGTATACTATTTAAAACTTCTTAATTTCACACATCTAAGGAAGTTTGACCATCTTCAAGAATGTGGATTAGTAGAAAATAGGAAATAATGATTACATGGGTTATGAAATAATTATTACACAGGTTACAACTAACATGTAGAGCACAAAAACTCCCCAGAGTATCTCCAAGAAAATAAGGCAAAGGAGACACAAAAATACTTGCTTGTTTGCTTTACTTTTGAATGACTAGTAACCACTAATTAGAGTTCAATCAAAGACCTCACATGGATCCCTAAATTAACAGTACTTCTACAGTAAAATGTAAAACAGTTGAACATACCACATGCAAAAAAGCTTTTGTCTTAGAGCAGGTACAGATTCTGTAGTAGAGTAATACTAACTACAAGGAACAGAAAAGTTATTGAGTCACTCACTAAATTCAGTAAGGATAATGTAAATATTAACTCATAAATTATACTGAGTGTTTTAAGGTTTTAGATCTGCACATTACAAAGATGACTTAAAGATCTGGCAGCAGCTTCTCCAGGTCACACAGGTCTTAAAAAGATTTTAAGCACTAACAAATCTACATTTTGCAGTAGAAAACTAGTCAAAGAGACAGAATAAAACAAGTAAGTGACGACTGTGATGTTTAGTTAACATGGCACTATTAATGTCACATTCATGCTCATCCTGGTGGTTGTGAACTCTCCTGTAGGCTTCAACTCACAAAGCAAGCCTAAAATCAACTCAGGGAGCAGGGCAGAGGTCAGGGAGAAGAGGAAGTGGAGAAAGAATGTGGGACTATTAAATTAGACCATGGAAAAGTCCAGTGAGCACTAGACCCACTATGAAGTAAGCAGAAAGCTAAGCTTGGACAATAAAAACTGATGGGCAGGATCACTCATCTCCAGCAGCTCTATGTTTCCTAATTCAGCTGAGGGCCCTGCACAAATTCAGGTTACAGTGTGGGAATGCTGAGCTTCACAACCCAGGGCTCCTCCTTCACAAAACAGGCTTCTCCTCTCTGAGAAGGTTTAGGGATGTTAGTGCTGATCATTTTAAAATAATGTTATCGCTTTAAGTAAAGTAATACACTGTCTAAATATGCTGTTTACAACTGATTTTGTATGGACTCAAAGGGAAAGGTGTATCCTTCCACTAGCTTTAGTGGACCTATTCAAAACATGTCTGGGAGGTCTCCAATCCAAATGCTCATCTATTCCTGCACTCCTTATTTTGAGAGAAGCATTATGACCAACTCTTTAGAGCGTGGGGGTGGTAGATGTGTATATATATATTTATATATGCAAATTCATACACATATATACACATTCTTTTACTGGAAAAAACACACTTTACTGAAGCAAACCATCCAAAAATGTAATTCCCCCAGCAGGGAATTATGCCTCTAGAATTAGCTTTTTAAAAAAGAATTTTGTAATGGTGTATGGCAGAAATGTGTACACCTGGGAAAATGATAGTTAATTCAAACCAAATTCTTATCTCAGTCGCGGCATGATTTTTCCTTTTTCCTAGAAAAGGAGGTTTGAAGACCACAGCTTAGTATCATGTCATATCTCTGCAAGACATATTGAGACATGCAGTTGATCTTAAAATGTGTAGGGTTCTTCTCAAGATAGATATATTTTGATATTTTGGAATTCTTCTTTAAGATATTTTTATATTATAAGAGCACCGTAGTTTATCACAGCCAAACATTTTCTTATTAACAGAATGTAATACAAAGAACAAAGCTTGTACTTATGGTATCAAATTCTACCTATAACACACATATTTCATACTGCCTGCATTTCAAAAACTTGAAATGAACTGATATGAACTACTGCCAGTGGCACTCACACACACATTCATATATGTTAGTGCATATTTTACCTCTACCACATAAGTGTCAATAATATGATCCCGAGGCAAGAACCAGTGGGCCACCTCCTCTTCATCCATCACAGGAGCAAGATTAAACTGTTTCAAGTAAGTATTGATTAATTCTTGCACTGCTTTAGTATCTTTTTGTTCCATTGGTCTCAAACCTGAAGTCTTTGTGGCCTTAGTGTAAAAAAAGAAAAATAAATGTTAAGATGTTGAAAGGAAAGCTGCAAATACAGCAAAGGCTGAAAGTAGGTTGCAGAGTCACTTCACTTGCTATAATGCATTCATTATTAGCCTACTTTATCCCAGCCACCTAATTCATTATGCTATTTTACAAAAGGCTTTCAATCAGAATTCCCTCTCTTCTAATTATTGAGAGAGTCTGGGGCACTTCAATCTTTTTACTTCATTATTGAAACAGCTTCATTTCTCCAGAGAAAGACATACCATCACCAACTGCCTACACTTCGTGCAGTTCGTATTTTTAATTTTTTTTTAGGTCAATCTATTTCTTATCTTCTTCTAAACTACCTGGGGCCCAAGGCACAGCAACAAAACAAAGAAACGTGCATATCAGAAGTTATCTCAAGACAAGAACACAGGTAATTCAAACTTATGGAAATTACAGTCAAGCTATATATCAATGTCAGCTGATTAAGTTTAATTAGAAATTATTTAACAAAAAAGATTCTACCTGTTCTTAGCACTTATAAACTTCCTTGCTAACAACCTTTCATACAGGCATAACTGCTATTCTCTTAAGAAAGCTACTCATAACTTACAGCTGAAATTAAAAATCTATTTTAACAAATCAAGTTATTATTCCAACTTTAAACATCAGAAAAGGAAAAAAACAACTTTCTAGTACTATGCAATTATTGTTTAAGCAAGTGAAAGTGATTAAATTTTTCTTCCCATCATTTGCCAGCCTTCCTGGATATTTCCTTTTGGGGAGGCTAATGCTTGCTCTCTTCAGTGCTCATTTATCGTGCCTCATCTGTCTGAGCTACGCACTTGGGCACGTACCACATTAATCATAGCAAAGTCGATTGCAAAAGCAGCCAGGTAGAGACTTGATTACTGGAAGCCTGAAATTAGTGTAGCTGATTATGCTTTGCCCAACAGGCATTATTCTGGGGGAGGTGTTTATTCATGCACTCTGGGAGTCAGCAGCCAGATGAGAAATCAAGGCACATCTTGCCATAGCTCTGGCCTGTGTGTTACATTTCAGTCTTCCGGCTTTTCTAGGCAGCCTGGGACTATGGTTTGACTCCACAACAGCACATCATCTATATTTTTAAATGTTCTCATTCCAGAAGGGTGTACACTTTACATACAGGAAGGATGGAGGAAAAGCAACTGGGCTGGAAGATCTTTTCCCCCCAGTAATGCTCGGAATGGCCACCAGTAAGTGACTATTTGCAATTCCAGAGGTGAGGGGAAGTGTACAGAACTGTGCTAAAATTTGTTTCTCTGCTGGACCGGGCACGTAATCACGCAACTGTCCAGGGTCAGGATCTCAGCTGGTCAGGAAAAGACAACAGAGACAAACATACCCTTGGTTCTGGACTCTGAACACAGACAAATTCTACTTCTTCCAGAAAACTCCTTGCTCAAGAGATTAAACACTTAGGGGAAAAAAAAACCTTTTATTTTTTTATCTATAGATACACGCACAGCCTTTAGGAAGGGTGATATTTATTAATGACAGTATTTATTACACCTGAAAACCTTTTAAATTCAGTTCAAGTGATTAGGAATGGTTAATTCTCTTAAAGGGAGATGAGCACCTACTGGCAATGATATTCTAAGGACACTAAGAAAAGAGGTTAAAATGCAAGAAACAGTGTTTGGTGCTGAGGAACAGGATAGCATGGCCTAAATGGACAAATTTGTTTGACAGCAGTGTTTATAACAGCCCGAAACTGAGGAAAAAGAGCCTCAATAGCACTTAATCCCTTTCTCAGGAAAAAAGAAAAGGCCTCCAAAAAAACTCAAAGCACAAGACCTAAAGAGAAAATATCAGAACAAAGACTAAATCTTTATTTTCCACTGAAAAGCTCCCAAATGCAACCTAAAAATAACAAAAATCCTGAGGTATATGGACTTCTATATTACTTAGTTTTAAAAGGGACTTCGAAAGCATCTATTTTCTATTTGCACTCTTACGTACAGTGTATGTTTGCCTTAGGTATATTTTAGGCATGAGATGTGATATATTACTTATTTTCCCTATTTCACTTCTCTGTTGAAACTAGGGTTTATGACAAAGGAAAATGATCAGGATACAACTGCTATTTCTAAAGATTCTCTGTAGTTACACCTTTGGTACTACTAGTAAGAACCTTTAACTATTGACTTCCTGAGTTGTTTCCATAAGCAATATTACTAGAGTTGCCACCAAAACCTACACTTGAAATTGCATATTGCACTCTTCAGACTGTTAAAAAATGTCTTCAAGATTTGATGGAAGCTATATTTAGCTGTCCAAGATTAAAACCCAATTAATTTGGTTATTAATTCTTAAGCTGCGCACACTGCTGCCCTGCACGCAAGGGAGAATCTGCATGTGCAGGCACAGGTGGCACCAGGCAGAGCAGGAAACGAGGCTCTCTGACAGCAGCAGGAGTACAGAGCAAGGCATGGCATGCACTTTATTCCCAGGGCTGCTCAGCCTACTGCTCAAATATCTGAGCAGTCAGAGAATCTGCAGCATCAGGTTAAATATGGCAACAGACACAGCTCTCCAAAATCGGATGAATTGTTACAAAGTGTGAGTGAGTGAGAAAAAAAATGTTGTTTATAACCAAAAGAAAGGTTTTGTTTAAATAAAGAGAGGTTTACTGATAAGGTACAGGTAGTAAGGGATATTCTGCAATCCCTTCAAAAAAAGTAGCTTTTACAAGCAAATAAATTGTTTTCAGCCATAAAGCTCACACTAAATTCTACAGGCTATTAATTACAGCAATGAGATTTTTTGAAAGTGCGTAGTATTTACAGTGACTTGCCCTGTCATGGAAATGCACCCTAAGGCTTTTTGCAAGCTTAACTATTAGCTGCAAACATGAGAAAAAAGTATTTTTAACTAACGTAGCTATGCCAGAACACTTGTTTTTTACTAGACCACGCAAACTAACAGTGCACAACATACTGAAGTGGCTTTTACTGAGCTTGCTCAATGCAGAACAACACTCTCTGATAACACAGAAAAAAAATGAATTAGAGTGGAATCAACAATACGACTGTATTCAGCCAAGTTGCTGATGGACTTCTCTGAGAATTTTAAGACACGAACTGTTGATTTTCTGTTCCAGTAATCTCTTATCAGATTAAACATACCGAGAATAGTTTTATGCATCTTCAACTCAATCCCACATGTTTGTGAAGTCATGTTTTCTGGGCTTTTTTTCCTTTGTTTAAGGATTTTAGGTCAAAATTTGTTTTTTCTCCATAGAGATCCAGATTTCCAGCAATAGTCTCTTCTGTTTAGTATAGCCCTTAAGGTCTTTTTCATCAACCAGAGATTATTTTTTTAATGTCTTGCACGCACTGCCTTTACACAGAAAAGCCTGTGCTGTCAGAGACAGATGGAAGGTTATTTTGGGCCTCAAAATAACTGTGGGGATTCTCTAGAAGTCATACTGCTTACATCAGGAAGTCTGTAGAGCTTCATTGTTCTTTGTAGAGTCATGTTTCTACTCAAATGTGAAAATTTCACCTCCACCAATTTTCTGGGATTTAGTGATCGATGCCAATACCTGGAAATACAACCAAATAATGAATTTAAATAGTATTTCAAGTGTCAGTGTCACTTGCATCCATTCCCCTGCTTTCTTACTTGCTCCTTTTCTACTCTCCAAATTTGTTTCTAAGCAAGCCTGTGCTATGTCTGT
>VWYP01002263.1:0-19125 GCA_013400435.1 Pycnonotus jocosus | reverse complement strand
GAGCTCTCCCCTTCCTAAGAGGTCAGTGTACAACAGAGCATCTCTGGTTATTCTAACACAGCATAGCTTTTTTTCTCCTCATCATTCCTTACAGAAACTTACAAGATCTTTGGTGTTGATAGGTACAAAACAATTTCAAATCAAAAGGTACTCTGTTCTCCAGAAGTCTAAACAGTCAGACTAAAAGTACAGGAACTGAACTTTTCCTAGTAAATCCATTCCAAGCAAATGAAATTATATTTGACTACAACCCTTCCCACATGGTAATGTTCCTGTATTTATCCAATGCCAATAAAGTCCTCCTTTCTCCAGGGAAGATGAAAGTATTTCACAAAAACCAAATCATACAATTACCAGAAATGCTCTGCCATCTCTGGCAAGCAACCAGGTTAACAGGGAAGTGTCCCAGCAGGGATGCAGACCACTTGAAAAACACAGGTATACAATGTTGTCATTGCTAGCATGGCTGCCACCACAAGGTGAACAGAAACATCTGTTAGTCTATTTAAAGTACGCTAAACAAACCACAAATTAAATTTTAGTGAGAGAAGCTGTTTTATCTGAGGCACTGGGAGGGAAGGGGGAAAAAAACCCCAACACCAAAAAAACCCGACACTGACAAACATTCAGGCCTTCAGGTTAGTCAAGACCACAACATTTAATACCTTTGAATTCTATGCTTTTACTGTTTTTAGACAATTACGTTAATGTTTCTTAAAAATAACTGTTATAGAAACCAATATTATTAAGAACATCACCTAGGTTACCTGCAAGTGGCCACAGGTTTGGGAAGTACCACTCCAGCAGTGTAAACAGCCTGAAAAATTCCTTCCAAGTTTACTCTTCTGGTTATTTCCCGAATCAGTACAGGTGCTACCCGTTTAGATCTCAGTTTCTTATGGACACACAGAAAATTGATTTCTACCATTTTCTTCACACTAAAAACATATTAAGTAGTGGAAAAATTAAACAGAGTTACACATTGCATGTTTCCATTTTTATAATTACAGTTTTCCACACTGTGACAGAGGATATTGAAGTAAAATAAACTTGCCTGTGACAAAGTACATCTGCAGCAAACACTAATCTATGACACTGTGCCTGCAATGACAAACTGTGCAATATGCAAGCTATCTCTAAGGGGTTTGCAGTAGTCCTTTACCAAAGCTCTATCAAGACTTAACTGATTGCTTTACTTTAAGATGCAGTATAACACCCAAGCAATGCTGTGTGGTGTCACAATGCTTGGTGTTTGTTAGTGTAGGAAGACTGGCCAAGAAGTCCTGCTGATCAATTATAAATGCTTTTCAGCAGGGTCACAAAATTATATGGCATTATCTGTATCATCCATCATTAAGAAAATTTCTTAAATAAATATTAATGTTCTTCACCTCATTCACTCTTTTTAAGTTGGCTATAGCAATGGATACTAGTTTAAGGTTTGTTTTGTGGCATTCTTTTACAAACACAAAAGTACTAGTGCATTTTACCTGTCATAAATACGAATATTTGCAGGGATGGCACTTATGAATCCTACTAGTTTTTTGTTTGAAGACACTCTAACCCCACAGTGCCACTGTGGTAACCAGCCTGGAGGACGTAGTGCCCTAGAATTGATGACAGAAATAATTACAAATTACTGCCTAAGAAGATGTAATAAAAACACCCTTCATTAAACTCCAGCCAGAACAGAAAGTGGAACTTGCTACTCACCACAGAAGAAATTCAGGTGAGTAATCAAACCTAAACATATTATCATCATCTTCTACATAATTCTCATTTAAGAGTGTGTATAACTCCTTCAGCTGCAAACACACACAAAAAAATCACTTATCCACATATCAATCAGAAAAAACCTTGAATTATTTTAGATACATATAAAAACTGCTTTACTTACAACTTCAGCATTACTAAGATCCAACGTGTCCCACATAAAACCTTGTGGCAAAGAATATGGCTCTAGGCGGACATTGTCCTTATCTGGTTCAATTGCACCATGTGAAGTTATAACTTCATCTTTTGAGGGAGGAGGAGGGAAAACAAAACAAAACAAAACAAAAAACTGTTACATTGCTACCTTTCCTGAAAGTTCTGTAAGCTGCAGTTAATTTGTATTAACTATATAATGTATTTCCTCATAATTATGTGAATGGAACAAGAAGCTTTTTAAAATGCTGAAAAAATTAGCATTATTAGTTTACACTACCTCTCAGTCTGATAGACCACATTCAGACTAATGACTGTCTCATCATATTTATAGATATGCACAGAACCACTCTATCTCAACTGATAACCCTGCATTTCATAACACAAGAATCAACAACTTATCACACAGCATTTAGCCAGCCCTAGAGATCCACAGCCTCATCATGAAAACATGTACTCACAGCTAACAAGCTATGGCTCAGATCCTGTTCACCACCAACTTGAACAGACCCGAACTCAACAGGATTATTCAGGAGCAGTGACATATCAAAGGCAAGGCATTTAAGAGATACTAGTGGTATGTGAAATGTGTTCCTGAAATCCTACTTGAAGGCATGTTTTCTTCTCCTCCCTTACTTTACAGCTGCAGTCCTCAGTATACACTTAAAAACTGCAGCTGTTCCTCTTCTAAGGAGCAGCACCTCCTTATAGTATCATTTAGCTTGTATCTAATTGATGCTATAGTATCATTTAGATTGGAAAAGGCTTTGAAGATCAGTCCAATCACTAACCTTACACTGCCAAGCCCAACACTTAATCATGCTCCTAGGCATCATATCTACCTATCTTTTCAATACCTCCAGGGATGCTGACCCCACTACTTCCCTGGGAAATCTCTTCCAATTCTCCACCATCCTTCAGTGAACAGATTTTTCCTAATATCCCATCTCCCTTGGCATAGCTCCCCTTGAGGTCGTTTCCCCCCATCCTATTGCTTGCTAGCTGTAAGAAGAGGCTGATTCCCACCTGGCCATAACCTCATTTCAGGCAGTTGTAGAGAGTGGTAAGGTCTCCCCTGAACCTCCCTTTCTCCAGGCTAAACAACCCCAGCTCCCTCAGCCACCCCTCATGAGACTTGTGCTCCAGACCCTTTACCAGGTTTGTTGCCCCTTCTCTGGACTCAGTCCAGCAACTTAGTGTCTTTCTTATAGCTTTGTCCTTTAAGTCAGATTACATTGTAAGGGCTTTGGACCTTCTGATTTTCTCCCTGCATAACCTCAGCATCCTTGCAGTCCTCGTGAGTTGCCTGCGTCTCCTTCAGTAGCCACAAACTCTCATTTCCTTTCCTCACTTCCTCTGGTGATACATCTCCCCATCCATCCTTGGGCCCGCTCTATGATCTCATGAGTTCATGGTAAGCCTTGACCAAACCAGCTGGGCAGTGAAATGTCCCTTGACCGTAACAGGAGGTCCTGCACAGTAAAGGTGGGAATGACACTCACTGTATCAGGGTCGTCATTTGCCTGAACATGGCATGGAACAACGGATAATCAGTTATTCCCTAATAATCAGCTATTCCCTGACAGCCTTGGAACACCATTTACCTGACCTGTAGCTCAAGTGAGATGGTACCATTATTACTGGATGGGATTTTTCAGTGTATTTTTTCCAAAAAGCAGTTACCAACGTGGGTTTTGGCCATGACGGAAACTTACTGATGACTAAAGCCAATTATCTTGCAAACCTATGAAGAGTGGTCCTAAATGAGGCCCTTTACAGTGCCCTGCACCGCAGTGGGCTGCACCAGCTCCTTAGAGAGAGAGATATCTCTCAGAGCTTGCAAAGCCTCAAGTCTGTGACACTGTAAAGACCTGCTGAGGACAAGGCCTACGCTGACACCCTCCACTCCTCAAGGCTCAACCCTTGCCTGCTGAGAAATGCAAGGGACTCCATGTATGTCACTGGGCTCAAGGGGAATTTTTAACAGGCACCTTTGAAGACAGAAGCGTGTAAACAACTCTGTGCCTGTGTGCATGCATGCGAGTTTAGTAGGAATGCTGTTATCTAGAACCTATAATTAAGTCACATTATAATTGTAGTAAATCCTATTGAATCACTTCACAAATGTTGAATTAATGATTACATACTGCTAAACTCTTTTGTAGCCTTATATTTTTGCACCTGTATCCTTGGCACCCTGACTCTCCTGCATCCCCACTTTTATGTAAATAATTTTAAATCGCTGCTAATTCTGTTTTGCTATGCGTGCTTCATCTGTGTAGTAAGTAATAGAGAGGACCTTGTCATCCTTAAGCAGCACTTCCACAAACATACATTAAGACCTGCTTGTTGCCATTATCTTTGATGGTGATTCTTTAGGTGGCCCAAACCACTCATTCACAACAGTCTGAGCCAAAGTTCTGCCATGCTGGTCTCCATCCCCACTGGCTCATCCTTTGGCACATGGGGACAGCCTATTCTTACATCTTTAAGTTTTCTTTCTGAAATTACTTCCAGTCCTCCTGGACATCTTTGCCCTTCAAGACTGTCTCCCAAGGGACTCTGTCAACCAGTCTCCTAAACAGATCAAAGTCCTCCCTCCAGTTCTGCTGACTCCCTCCATACTTCTCTGAGAATCAAAAATTCTATCATATTATGTCTGGGCCCAGGATGGCCTCCAACCAGGACATCATCCACAAGTCCTGACTCTTCACAAACAGGTGCAGCAGAGCACCTTCCTAGGTGGCTCACTCACCAACTTTGTCAGGAAGTTCTCTTCCACACACTCCAGGAACCTCCTAGACTGTCTCCCCTCAGCTGTTCTGTATTTCCAGCAGACACCTAGTATGATGAAGTCCCTATGAGAACAGCGGCTAGCAATTGTAAAATTTGGCATAACTAAAGGACCTACTGCTAATAATTTTAACTTGAAGACCAGAGGATTCTGAAGTAAATTTAATGCAAAGACTCTTCCACACACTTCTTGAATTACAACATTTTCTTGAATTGACAGATTATTTTTTCCACCTAAACACATAAAGCATATGATGACTTCCTCATCTGTTCATTCAGCAGATAAAGAAAAGCTTAAAAAAATCTGTGGGATTAAGAAGAAATTCACTGACACTGTTGGACAAAATCTCACTGACAAAATTCAATGAAACATATTACTACTGAATAACACTAACAAATCACTTTCTGAGCCACTGTATGGGCCTTTTTAAACTGGCAAGTGACAGACTCTCCTCTCTATCTAAGTGCTGTAAGATACATTGATTAGCCTGAACTGAACTCATGGCACTACTGCATAGACATCTGAACTAGTTCTGGAAAAGCTTGATTATGGCCATTTTTTGATTTTCACTTAAACTTATTTTGGCTAGGGTCTTTCTCCACTAAGGCTGGATTGCCGGTGATGATTACTACCATTATTTCATGGAGGTATTTGGGTAGAGTTTGTACAGAGAAAAGCCATGGCAGGTCAATTCAATCCAATCCAGGGGAAAATATTGTATCCAGGGACTCTGCTCTAGACTTCTCTAAGCAAGAAAAGTCAGGAAGAAATGAGATTGCTGTGGATTAAGCTATAGCCATGGATTAACGTGAAATGCTCCTGTGGAGAGAGAGTGAGCTAAGTGCTCCTGTGCTTTAGACCCTAACTTATTTCTGCTTATTGTATACCAGTCTCCAGTGCAATGGAGAGAAACCTGCAGGACAGAGCAGCACCAGCTGCTGTGCTGAGAATGTTTTACTTGTGGGACCTCCAAGGTATGGTCACACTGAACTAACAAAACTGCTCAACCTGAAGATAATGAAAGCTGAAAAAGAAGGTTCAGAAAGCCATGCAGAAAACACAAGACAGTCAGCAATTATTTTCCCCAACAATGAGATTTACCAACTGCGTTATCAGGGATCAGATCAGTACAAAAAACAACTTGCCAAATTCATAACAAATTTAAAGGCAAGGAGAGATCACCTCATCATTTCACTTCGAATCAAGAACAGAAAACAGAATCTGAGAAAGCATGTCTTCCAGGTAGTGTACATTGTGGACGAGAGCATTAACACACAGCAGAGAAAGAGTATCAGACAAGTGCTATTATCCCCTTAAAGCTGTATGAAAATAGTGTAACCTGTAGTATTATTTCTGTGATGGCAAATCCAGCTATTGAAAAAAAATTAAGGAAATATAGAAACAATCAAAACAAATAATAATAGTAAAAAACCCCAAGGTTTACTCTTTGTCACTACTTAAGAGTTCTTACTTCTCCTAAAGTGGAAAAGACTTCTATGCTCTATTGTTCAAGATTTCAGACCTAAAATATACAGAAGAATGCTATTTCAATAGCATTTCCCATTTTTACAAAGGACATCAGGACTTATTCACACTGTATCTTGCATATTATCTGTGGGGAAGACAAGCACTTCCATAGAAAACATCAAGAATTCCACATAAACTACACAAAAGACCAAGGATCCCTACCATACACCGTCCAACTTTATACCCACTTTAGAGAATATGCCACAGAGCTGGCACAACATTTCTTTAGTGATCATAAGACAGATCTTTCACACAGATCCAGTTAAACTTACTAAGTTTAGGTACAGGTTGTGTATCCCAAAACTGGTATTTACGTTTGGTAGCCTCATCAATGTTCTTTGCTGGGCCTTGGCATGCAGAGAGCAGCTCCATTGCTCTCTGGATGTCTTGAAGCTTCTGCATTGGAATGGCTGGATTCTGCACACATACACAAACAGAACAGGGGGTTTACTGAGCACATTTACTTTGTGAATAGTTGTACAAACATATTACTTTCTTTTACTGTTATCTATTCTTACAGGAACTCTCCTCATCGTGGTTACTTTAGGTACAATGTTTGTAGACAGGAGGGGGGAAAAAAGTTAGGTGGGCAACAGGAGAGCAACTTCACAAAATAGTTGTAGCACTTGCACTTAACCAAGAAATATCAACATTTTTAACACAAATGCAGAGCATTAAGGCAGGATGCTGTATCACAATAGTAAATGCTCCTTATATTCCCTGTTCCCTGGGAAACACAATAAAATACCAAAAAAAGGGTCAGTTTAGGTATTTAACAATAAAGATACCATTGGTACACATGGAGTTGTTTGAAGTTGTACTTTACATACACAATATAAAATAATATTTATATTCTCTCTGGTTTGGTAGTACCTGAAGGTACACTAATGTGCTAGAAATATCTGCTTTTTAACCTTAGTTATATTACCTTGTATTTACTTGCAATTATTAGGGCAGCTAATACCTTTCTGCATCATACTTGTAGGAGTTAAGCACCTTGCTGCTAATGTCAACTGTGCCAACACTGACAACCGAAGACAATTTTAACTGAAGCAGACAAACATAAACTCACTTTACACTCAGAAGTTGAAAAAGCTTTATAGAAAAGTTATTTTAAAAACATAAACATAAGCATTTCTAAATTGAGCTGTTAAACCCTCACTTTTGATCACTCTGAGTAAATATAATAGGAATGAGAATTTTTCCTGCAAAGAACAGTACAGAGGAATAATTGTAACAGGCCTCTAAATCTAAAGGGATTTTTCCCTCTCTCTTTTAAAATCTGTTTGTTTTGTTTTGTTATCTTCCTAGTGGTAAGTCCTGTTCTGAGGCATACCAACAGCATGCTTGTGCTCAGGTTTCCCTAGACTGCATTGCAATAATGCATCTGAAACAGTCTCAAATGTACTGGAAAATTTTAAGCAGTTCTGCACAGAGATTTCAAGCCAGACTGGTTTTTTTAACTGAATGGCAACGGACTACTATTTCCATATTTCACTTTCTTTCTAGGATTCATGTGTTGAAAAACCACCATAAAATAAATGTAGTAATGATGGTAAAGCTTAATTTGGGTGATCAGTCTCTGGTATCCTCAATCACAAAGGGTGCAAAACTTTGTGCCTGGAGATAAAGCAGCCCATCATTTACTATTTATAATAAACATTTTTATTATCTAAATTAATTAAACAAAATGCCTAATGTTTAAGTATTGCAAATGTCACCTGTAAGTGTGCCTTGAATACCTGTCAACTGAGCAACTGTGAATAAACATGCTTACATGCTTTAGAGCAACACTGTTCCAGCCTAAAAAGCCTACCTTATTTCTAGATCAGGATAACAGAGACATAAATTACTGATGCCACTAGATAAATTCTGAAATCTCATCAGTACATCAAGAAATCATACATAAATGCAGACACGCTGAAATTTATTCTGTATATTTATTTAAAGTCTATAGTATGTCTTCTACACTAAAAAGGCAGAAAATCTTAAAAAAAAAACCAACAAAAAACCAACAAAAAAACCCCCCAAAACCAAAACAAACAAAAAAAACCCCCACCCCGTTCCTAAGAAAGATATCTTACTAGCATAATAGTAAGTAATGTTCAGGTACTAAATAGACCAGGGCTAGGGACACCAGGAGGAATCTCCTTTAATTTCAAAACATTCAGAGATTGGCCTGACTAAGAAGCTTACTTTCAACACTTCTTGTTTTCCTTCAATAGAAGGCAAGGAAAACCTTTGTTGACTTCATATGAACTAGAAAAACAAAAATCAGCTCTTTTGTTTAATTTCAGTTTAGGGCAAATATCTCTTCACAGCATAAGATGGCCCTGTTGTGCAACGGGGCTGAGGTATGGAATGGTGTTTTTGCCTCAGTTTTGTTGATGACCTCAGGCCTTTGATACCCTGTGCACTGTAGCAGTCTGAGAGAAAGTTAGGGACTGTTGGGTAAACTAATCATGCATAGGTCCCTGAAAACAGACCAAATGCATGTAAGGATGCTATGGGAGCTGGCTGATGTTAGTGCAACTAATATCTATTAAGTTTAAAATAGCAATTGGTGGAAGTTTCCCATAAATGGACAAAAGGAAATCCGTTTCAAGAATGCAAGAGAGTGGACTCGGAGGTCAATATTGTTTAATGATTTGGACTTGACAAAGAGTACTTTCTCTGCAAGGACATAGATGATACCTAGAAGAAGAGCTCCTAGAATTGCTGATATGCTGAACCACAGAGCAGCTATTCAAAGCTACTCTGACAAGCTGGAAACAGAAACTTAATCAAGTTTGACAAAGGCAAATGCTAAGTCCTCCATCTGGGATAGAAAATGTCCCTGAAAAGGCTGAGGCCAGCATGGACTGGCTAGGAAGCAGCTTGCAGAAAAGAACTTGGGGGCCCAGGTGGGCAGAGGTCTGGACATGAGCCAGCAGACTGCTGGCCAGCAAAGCCAGCTGCAAATTAGGTAGTACCAGTAAGACTGGTCTACCAGACTGCGTACCAGTAAGTACCAGCAAGACTGGCCAAGAAGTCTTCCCCTTTATCTGGCACCCCTGAGGTCTCACCTCACAGTTTGATGTTCTCCATTACAAGGAGAAATTTGACAGAGTGTTGTGAGTTTTCTGGAGGGCACCAAGACAAATGGGGGGCTGAAGCACATCACACACAAGGAGAAGACGAGAGACCTTAGTTTGTTTAGCCTTAAGAAGAGAAGGTTGAGAGAGTGGGAGAAATCTTATTACTGCCTAATGGGAGGGTATAAAGAAAGCTGAGCCAAATCTTTTCAGAGGAACACAGTTATAGGACAAGAAACAAAGGAGACAAGTTGCAAACCAGCAAAATCCATTTAGATCCAAAGAATTACTATTTTTTTTAACCAAAATCTGTAGTCAAACACTAGAATAAGCTACCCACGAAGATCATGGAGTCTCCATCCTTGGAGACCAAACAACCTGATCTAGGCCTGAGCAACCTGATCTAGCTGGACCTGTTCTAAGCAACAGGTTGGTCAAAAAAAGTTCAGATGTCCCTTCCAATCTATTGTTCTGTGACTAGGTTGTGTAGGCCACTAGTGACTATAATAATGACTGACGAGATTGCAGGTATGGCAAGTTTTCTTTGTTTCAGTGTGGACAGCCTACATCACTAAAACTTGTAATAATGAGAAATGGAAGTCTTGTGAGATGGGCAGTGAAGTGTCCCCAAGGTCACTGTAAGCATACAAAGCTAATAATCCTTTACTGCTATGATTATACTCACACCAGTGTTCAAAAGGTCTATCACTACTAGCACATATAAGGAAGGCAGAAGCCAAGGAGACTCACTGTTCTGCTTTACCCATCTCCAGACTGATACAAATGTTTACAAACTCACATGACCTCACCATCTTTTTTCAAAATAATTTTCAGGAGCCCCACTGAGTTCTGCCTGATGATCTTGCATATGTTCTCTTAGAGGTAAGGTGTACAATGTCATTCTCCTCTAAGATATACTCTTCTCAACCAAGAGCAAGCAAACACTAAAAGCCAGTTTTCTATAATAAATTTCATACAGCACAAGAATACAAAATCTAAGTATTATTTGAGTAGCAGACAAAATAAATATACTTTTCCACGCTGATCCAGATCAGCAGTTTAAGATGCTTTCAAAAAATCTAAAGCAGAATAGTAGTCTAAAACAGACCTGCAACACAGCAAAGAAAGCAAAATAACCCCGCAGGCAATGTTGAGGCATTTGTGACTAGAGAAAAGTGAAAGTCATAAAAGACAGCACTACTTTCTTCATGAGCCTGTATCTCCACATTTGAGATTATTTTATGTATCAACACATCCTGCTTGCTTGCCCTAAACAGAGTCTGGTTAGCACCTTCCCTCCTGCTGGTGCTGCTGCTGAGAGAGCTTCATGCTGCACAAGTGACCAAAACTGCAAAAAGCCAAGTTAGATGGTGGCTAAAAACTAAAGACAATTCATCAAATACAGAATCTATTTAAAAGCATAACCATTGCAGCTACTGATTCTGTGCAATGAGGCTGTCACTAGCCCAAGTTCTAACTGCTCAAAGAGAAAGACAGAGAAAGAGCTCTTCCTCTGCCTTTCTCACAGTACAACTCCGTGGTGGTGACAACAGCTCTGAAAACACCAGGTCTTGGCTTGCTTCTCTCTGTTCAGGACAGGAACCATTTGCTTGATTTTCACACACTAAGGCAGAACTACCAACTCACTTTTACAACAAGCAACACACAAATTAAAATTAAATTAGAAAGCAAGCACAAATTAAAACAGAACCAGGCTCTCACTTTTGAAGGTTGTTGGATTTTAATCTCCTGGGAATCAGATGCAGAATCTGATTTGGTGCCTCCAGAATTTGGTTTCTCCTTTTTTCTCTTCTGCTTCTTTTTCTTCTTCTTCGCTCCCAAATCCCCTCCAGGACTTCTGCCAGAGATTCAAAGAATGTGCAATGAGAGAAATCAATACCACTGAGTTCAAATTTAAATAAAGTTAAATATGGAAAATGCAGCATTTTGATATGAAAAACCTAACATCAGTTTGAATGTTAAGGCGAGGCAGCAGAAAGAAAGGAAGGAAGGAAGGGGGAAACTGAGAGCATTGATGGAAAGTCCTGCAAATCCTGTCTCACTTGTTTTATACTCTGACACCAGCATAACCAGGCATTTTGACATATTCATGTCAATCTGTGACACTACATAGAAACCAGTGCTCTTCTCCAATCCATTACCCAGCACAAACATAAAACAACCAAATTCAACAGTTTGGAGGAACACAAGAAAGTATGGGAACTGAGGAAAGTAACCTCCTTGGAAACTCAGTAACTATTACTGCCCCAATACTTTTTCCCCTTCATGCTCAAACATCAGATATATCTGAATTTGAGAAGAATCCAGATAAACCATTCTGTTTTCAGGAAATTTTGCTCCTAACTTAAGCTACAATTAAAGTCTTGCTGAAATCCCAGTAAGAGACAACATAAACCTAACCAAATATTTGTGCTTTAAAACAATAAGCACAATGGAGTCAACTTTAATTAAAAAGCCCCAGCAACAAAGTAAAAATTGTACTTGAGGATTCTGATATATTTTGACTATTGATAACATAAGTAATTCTTAAAGGAGATCTTTATTTAACAAATAATCAAGATACAGAATCAAGATTAGATCAGAATTTGCGAAGTGTGGGATGTGTTGGGAACTCTCAGACAGAAAAAAAATATGGAGGCAATGAGTCAGTTAACACTAAACTGTCTTCAAGAGGCTAATCTCTCAGCAAAACCATATGCACATCATGGAACTGAAAACAGAGTTTGGGGGGCTTGGGTGTTTTTCACTGGAAAAGAAAAAGGTCAATGCAACAAGCAATTGTTTCTTTTAATCCTGGAGGGAGAAAAAACCCCAGGTATCATACGGACAAACAAAAAGAAAGAAAACTCAGAAGAACATAACTAAAGTTTTTACAATCAACATATTAGCAAGGGACATATTATTTGCTGTAACATGCTTATTTTCACGATATGATGACCAGTCTTAGCATCTGTACCTTGTCTCAGCTGATATTGTCAAGAAAACACCCTCCCTCCAGTTGGGAGGCCTAAAGCCTGCAGTTAACCCAACAATGCAACTAAGCAAAGACTGATATTTACAAGATCATTACTGTACTTTAGAATAGTCTATAGTGAAAGATCAATCTCAAGAAGTCCTTAACATTCAAGGTTACACTGGGTTATGCTCCCAGAAAGAACACGCTGTAAATGCTGCAGCCCCCAGAACAGGACCAAGGTGCTACTCAGTGGACAACAGTAGAGCAGACTGAACACACTGGAGAGATTAGAGAGTTTCAAGCATTTACTAGGAGGCTGCAAAAACAAAAGATGGGCTTGTGTAAGTGACACAGGGAAAAAATCTTTGGTTGTAGAATAAGCATACTGCCGGATCACCTACATGATCCACAATGAATCAGTTTCATTGAATCACAGCTCTTAGGTTGGAAAACACCTTTAAGATCATTGAGCCCAGGACTATTCCAAGTCCACTACTAAACTCTAGCACTCAGTGCCACGTCTACACGTTTTTAATACCCCCAAGGATGGTGACCCAGCCGCTTCCCTGGGGACCCTTTACCAATACCCAACAACCCCTCCAGTGAAGAGATTTTTCATCACATCCCATCTAAATCTCCCCTGGTGCAAGTCGAGGCCATTTTCTCTTGTCCTTCTCTTGGGAGAAGAGGCTGACCCTCACTTGGCTAAAACCTCCTTTCAGGCAGTTGTAGAGAGCAATAAGATCCCCCCTGAACCTCCTTTTCTCCAGGTTAAACAACCCCAGTTCCCTCAGCTGCTCCTCACAGGACTTACTCTTCAGCCCTTTCACCAGCTTTGTTGCCCTTCTCTGGACATGCTCCAGCACCAGTTTTGAGGCCAGTGAAGGGCTCAAAACTGAACCCAGGATTCAAAGTGTGGCTTCACCAGTCCAAGTACAAGGGTACGATCACTGTCCTCTGTCTGGTACAAGCCAGGATGGCTTGGCTTCCTTGGCTACGTGGGCACAGTGTAGACTCATTTAAAATAATAAAATTTAAATCTATCTGAAGGCCTGTATACCAAGCTCTCATTTTGTACAGAATTTAAACACAGAACAGACCCAAAAGCCTGGCAAGTGGTTATAAATACAAACAGTAAAACCTCACACGTGTACAAGACCTAGGACTTCACCACCTCTATCGGGCAAAACTGAGATAAAAATACTAGGGAAAGTGATTTCACCTTTGCTGAGATTTATTTAAAGAAGCATTTTTTTACTTTCTGCAACTGTCCACAAACTTGTTTTTCCCTGTAACACCTCACCTATAGCAAACAAATGATGCCACAGTGCCCCTGAACTGGGTCCCAAGGGCTTGTGTGCTGAACATCAGGCTATTCGTAGTTTCAGCAAACACTGTTCTTGAACAGACACCCTCAGCCGGCACCGAGCCCTGAGCTGCACCAGTGCAGCACTTGTCTCCTTGTCTTTCAGGAGGATCTGGCGTCACATATGCCACAGGGGAATTTTGCTCACTAGGATTACCTGAGGGTCAATGTGTTATTTAGTTTGGTGAAATAATGAACAGTTGGACTAAAAAACGTTTAGCAGCTATGGAGAAAAATCAGCTTTGCCAAGCTTTACTAATGTTATCCCCAGTCAAACCGTACTTCTACCAGGACAATCATAGTTTGTTCTTTGACCAATTCAAGATCTTTTTCATATAGAAATGTATATGCTTCAGCTGGGAAAGAAGGAAGACAGAAGGAAATTGCTGTAAAATATACGTGGCATTTAAAACTACACTACTCAGGTTTTAATTTTTTTTTTTTTTAATCTTCCAAAATCCCAGTCCTTGGTTTATGACCTTCAGGTTTAAATATTTCACACTGTCTGTTGCAAAATAGATACCAGTATCTTTGTTTGACAGGTTATCCAGGGATCATTCCGAGCAGTTATTTATGCACCATCTCCTGCTTGGGTCAGTTTATTTTTCACTGTTAAAGTCCACACAATGTAAAAAGAGGATTTAAATAGAGTTCTACTCATCCTACTATTTAGGCATGCCTGCAACACAGATATTTGGCAGCAGGCAGTAAACAGGTTTGCCCAACACAAGTTACAACCAGAGATATCAAGCAAATCAGGGCAGAAGCAAAACCAAAACATCTCAGATTCTTTGTCCTTCTCATGCTCTGCCTCACTGTAAAACTGCGAGTGAGAATGGCTGGGAAGGGAGGAACTTTGTTGCTCAACTTGTAGTAATTACACTGGAGTTGACAGCACAAAGGATATGCAAAGGTAACAAGACTGAAACCAAAGGCTCCTATTAAAAGCTTTTCTCTGACATACTTGTGTGCTGACTAAGATCTGAATTCTCCTGTCTGGTAGGTACACCTGTATGATGATATGTTGAATTTTACCTCACACTTAGAAGCTGGGAGGAAAAAAGTTTCCCAATTTTATGAAAGTTAATCTTTAAGCATGAAATCTCTTTTTCCAAACTACCCTGCACCTGTAAAGTGACACAACTCCGAGTGCAGGTCCCATGTGGGAAAGCAGAAAAACAATACAGAACTCAGGGTGCTGCCATGTCAAGTTGGCAGGTCAGGAAACACGACCTGTTCACGCATCAGATCAAGACATCTACCCCAGTCCAGCCCACCACACAGACCACAACAGATTACACAAAGAAAACCATTCATTGTCAGACTTTGGGAAGATTTTGACTGTGTCAGTCTAGTGGAGACACACACCAGGAGAATTTTAATAACAGGAGGGCAAGTCTATACAATGAGGTTCAGCTATATCCAAGAATAGGCACAGTCTAAGATATTATCAATTGCACCCACAATGACAATTCTGTTAGTCTGATGAATAAGAAAAAGGTGAGACCAGCACAAAAATGACATGCAAATCAAAATTCAGTTGAGGAGAAGAGGGGTCAAAAGATCTTATTCTGCCCCAAAATGACTGAACTGTGCCCCACAAACAGGCTGTGGATAGGACTCTGAGACAGTCACTTAGGCCTATAGTTTTATGATTTTGTCTGCAAGTACAAATGCAAGCCCATGATCCCACCCACATACCTTTCCACTTATGTACACACATCTGGTGTTTTGCATAGATGTGGGAAAAAAATAATTTTGCTTCTTCCTGCATGTGGTGGTGTTTTGCTTGGATTGGGTTTTTTTAAACTGAAAAATAGGATTACTTACTGCATTTGGGGAGAAGTGTGGCAAAGGTGGAGAAACTTACTTTATGAGGCTCACAGCAAATCCATGAAAAGCCAAGATGGAAAAATCAGGAGGAGCATGACAATTACCCTGTTCAGGTAGTCAAAACTGTTCTGGTTCCCTCATTTGAGATGATCTTTCTGACTGACTAATTGTCACTACTATTTTAATTTCCTTTTCGAACACTAAATTTTACTTTAGCAGACACAGCCTTTTGTCATATCAACATCTGTTTTAAGTTACATGGAATGGTAGTTTTAAGTTAGCAATTTCTCAGATTTAAAACCAAACATGTACTTCAGATGTTTATTTTTAAACTGTAAAGGCCTGTGTGGGGTTCTTGCCTTCACAGTACTTCTCTCTCTGTGAGTAAGTGAAGTTGCAAAGCTGCATTTCTGAAGATGTTACACAGATCTTTTTGATCACAAAAATCAGGTCTCATGTATATGGGCAAGACTTCAAAAATTTTTAAAGCAGTATTGTCTATACTAGGGCTGTCCTTGGTTCACAGAGAAAATGGAGGTTTAGGTGCTTCCTCGTTGCTGTGAAAAACAACCACCACTCCAAGACAATACAGAAAGGTCTTGACCAGGAGGGTCTGTGCCCTTCAAATTCCACTTACTAACAAACTGCTGTTACAAAGAATCTCTCCACATGAAGATTTAATTTGTATACATTTCAATACCTGAGAAGGCAAGGTTTTTAGAATGAAAATATAGCAGCAATACCTTAAACCCTAACCCATTCCTCAGATCTGCATGCTTCCTCTGCCTCACCCTTCAAGTCTGTAATCTGTACTCTGAGATGTAAAACTCACTTGCTAAAACCGAGCACTGCTTCCACCTTAAAAATATTTGCTTCTTTTTTTAATTCAAGAAGTAGTATTCCTTATAAAGTTGGCCTTTTTAAACAATAATCATGGGGGTATACTACTAAAACATTCAAAGCAAAAAAAATTGTGAGGGCTGGGGGAGTTGTTTAAAGGTTGGACCTTTTTCTCATCTATTTACTAAATGTTTTGTGCCCAAGGCCTTTCTGGCAATGAGCATAAGAAGCTATTTAGAATGTGAGAGACCTTATAAGGCTGGGCTTAGCAGAGTGGATCCAGGTACAACAAATACACAGTTTTTTCTACATACACACTAACAAAGATATTTTGTAAACAACACTTTATTACAATACAGAACAAATACAGCATAATGCATCTAGCAGGAGCAAACTACAGAACAGGAAAACAGCAATGAGTCACACAACATACATAATCCTGCATCTGAAAAACAGGAGCAGAATCAGAGGACAAAGACATCAGCAGAGTTAAGAGCTATAATGCACTCATTCAGTGTGCACAAACTCCCTGCAAATTTAAAAAACAAACAGTCATATATATATGTAAAATCATGTTTTCCTGTGGGCAATATTCTAAGGACCTATTTTCAAACGTCAAGAAACATCTTGAAAATAACTTAATTTACATGACAATCCAATAGAGACTGACACACAATATTCTGTCTCCTTCTAAAAAAGTGCAGGTTAAAATAGAATGAGCTTATATACTGATCAACATCAACAGAGACCATGCCGAATTTAGCAAGTCAGTTGACACAGTCACAGTCTCAAGTAATTGGACTGCTCATAAATTACTTAAGCATATAAAACCTAATCTAAAAGCTTGAAGCAAACTTTAAAGTTACTTCAAGAATTAATACCTAATGACAGGGAGAAAACAGGGTATAATTAATTAGACTCCTATTACTATGGGTTAATCTCTCAGATCAGGAGTATATCTTGCATGCTCTGCTATGAGATTTTTCCTTTCATTTACTGGAATTCATTTGAGTATTTCAGCCTGCAGACAAAGAGTAGTAAACAAGATTTTTCAAAGATTACAGGAAAATAAAGTTATTCAAGAGTTAATGAGATTTTATGCAGCAGATACTAAGGGTGAGGTTTTTTCTACTGGAATGATCTACCACTAATTTAACTAAACTTCATATTACTTGAAAGCATTCACTTTCTTATTCACAGATGCACAACACAGGTTTTTTGTTTGTTTGTTTTTTTGTTTTTTTAATACTCATTAAAATACATCTGGGATATTCAATAAAAACAAGTTTTGGGTAAAAGACCATACAGGCTACAGCTGGTGTCCCTTAGAGAGCAGTGAGACCCGTGCTGAAGTAGAGCAGCAAGCTGAGATTCCAAACACACCAAAGTGCAATTCTTTGTTCCCTGGCTACTCCTTACACACTGCACTCGCTGTCACAGCAGCCCAAGCACCGCCACACGCAGAGCTACGCTGCAGAGGGCAGCTACAGCCCGGGTACACACACACAAACAAACCGCAGAGGAAACTGAAGCAGAAATTCAATCCAAATGAATTCTGGACAGGCATTACCTGGCTATCAAACAATCCCAAGTAAGACGCCAAGTCGGTTCCTATGAAGAGAATAAATAACAACTCTCTGCTCTTAAGACTTGACTTTAATGTATTTGGGAATCACCAGCTGTGACATATTTACTGAAACAAACGTAACAAAGGCCCCAAGATAACAGAACACTATTTTGTTCCCTTTAGTATCCCATATTTATGTTACTGTAATTATTTCTGATGCAATTATTTTAGTGTGCATGCCATTAACTCAATGACGGAGCAGCAAGCATCAAAGTTTTCCCCCTTCCTGCCTTCTAGACAAGTCAGCCCTCTAAAGTCTCTTAGATTTCTCTTGCCACATTTAAGATTGTTGTCAACCAAATCCTAAGGGCAGGAGACAACAGAATACATCCTCAAACATCAATCACCTACAGAAAGGCTCTCAAGCAGATCAATCACAAACTCACGGGGAAGACATTTGTGTAGCACTGTATAGATTAACCTAGTTCTATTTTAGGTTCCTCCAGCCACTCCTAGCTGCGACAACAAAGCGCCTTCTCTGCAATCACGTTTCTAATCCCTCAAAAAAGAAAAAGTTAAACGAAGCCGACTTTTGAAACAGATTTCTCCCATTCCCCTGCCCCAAAAGCCTACAGAGCAAGCCAGAACCTTGGCACCACGTGCCCGGACGAAGCCACACCGCAGCCAGCCCAACACCAGCCGTGTGGCAGGGGCCGCAGCTACGCTGGCTGCCTCTCCCATCAGCTCCCCAGGCAACTGGAAACACCGCCTGATCCTCAGCGTGGGAAGATCTGAGACGCGAGATTAGCGGAGAAGGAACTACACCACACAACAGCGTCTGCCCGTGCTACTGCCGTGCTAAAACGCGCTCTGCTCTCACAGCGTGTGGATCTGGAAGCAACATCTCCTGGAGGACAATGAGTGACGGTGAAGAGGAGTGTCTACAGGACAGGCTGACACCGACGATGCCCGCAGCGGACCCCGGCCGGGAGGCAGCGGGCGGTGGGTGCGGGTGAGCGCGGGGCGGCCCGCGGGAGCCGCTCAGCTGGAACCACCCGGAACCGCCGGGGGGACACGGGGGCATCTCCCCGCTACAGGGGGCTTCCTGACGGCCAAAAATACCCAGAAACGCCCCCAAGCCCTAAAAGCGCCAACAACAAGGCAGGATTTACCCTCGCTTACATGGCACGATTTCAAGGCCGGTGTCCGGCGGGCAGCTGC
>VWYP01002262.1:25245-44155 GCA_013400435.1 Pycnonotus jocosus | reverse complement strand
CCCCCCCCCAAATCTGGTTGTCATAATCTGGTGAAACCACTTTTTGCCACCGAAAAAAAGAAGGAAAATACTTTCCTTTGTAGTTTTAAGGGGAATTAGAGGTGAAGTTTCCTAGGACAGCTTTTCTTCCCTTCTGCCTTTCCTCCTGGCATCAACATTTTTATTTAGAGAAGAGCCCTGATGCCAAAAAGCACCGTTTCACTTGGACAATTTACCACATTTAATCTGGAACATTCCTCAGTGCTTTCATCCAGTCAATTGAAACTGTTCAGCTCTCAGCTTTGCAACATAAAAACACCCCTTTCCTTTCTTTTAAAAAAATTTTGTGTATGTCAGTTCTTCAGCACCAAACACAAGCAAGAGCAGAAAACATCCAGTTAGTATAATTCCCATGGAAAATTGCATTTGAATGAAAATATTTTTCTCCCTAGAATGTTAGTTTTTATTTTAAAAATAATTAAATTTTTTTGTCTAGTTCTGCTTCTGCTGGTGCCTGTGTTTCCTTCTCCAGCAGGAAAGCGCCACATCCCAGTGCATGCCAGGAGGCACAATTGGGCTGTGGGATTAAGGCCACAGTGACACATCCTACATCCTTTACCTCTCCTATTTCCCACTGGCACACTTTGAGCCTTCAAAGTCACTGGCCCAGCAGGAAACAGCAGGGCAGTGTTTTGATTGCCTAAATTTCTTCTGAGTCACCTTAGCAGTGCCTTTCTTCTTTTTAATTTGCTCTGGGTTTGTTGAGTTTTCTGTTTCTGGTGTTTCCCATTGTCACTCAGCCCTGGGCTGAGGCCAGCATTGAGGCTCCAGAGGAGTTTGTTGGGTCTGGCACAGGGGTGAGTTTTACCCCTGGATTGTGCTGACCTGGAATTTAAAAAGCTGGGAGATCTCCCTGTCTGGGGATTGATGGAGCTGTGCCCAGGCTGGATGCTCACACCAGCTCTGTGGGCTGGGACGAGGTCAAGCAAAGCAGAGCATGGTAAGGAGAGTGATGTTATGCTAAAATTTGTCACCTCGTGGTGTGGAGCTCCTCAGAGTGGCTCACACCCTCTCCAAGGATTCTTGAGGGACCTTCCTCACCAGGGTGGTCTGTGCCCTCTGCCAGCATTCCCTACCCCTCCCTGTGCTCCTCAGGAGAGGAGGATCCACCCTGCATTTCCCCAGGTGTAAAATTTAGGAGCTTTTACTTTTTTTTTCTCAGTATTAGCAGGGTTGTAGGAAAACAAAAACCTGGCCTTCAAATTAAAAATTAAGACCAACACCATCCCTGGTACATGCCACTAAAAACCTGCTGGGTTAAACACGTCCTGCACAATTCCACACACACAGGAGTGCTGTTCCAGGTCTAGTGAAACCTTTCCCTCGAGTACAGGGAAGTCTGACTGCTTCCCCAAAGCACTCTCCTGCATAAATCAGTCTCTGCTGTGAATTCTGGTTGTCTCTGAGGGTCTCTGACCTTCCTTTGCTACTCAGCTGCAGGGAGATGAGATGGGATGAGATGGGATGGGATGGGATGGGATAGGATGGGATAACAGATGAGGCACAATCCCTGCTAAGGCTGTTTTGTTGAGTGGACCGAGCTACTGGGGGATAGAGAAGGACCAGCCTTGGTTCTTCTGACCAAGTCTGAGCAGCCATGGATTAGTTGGGAGCTCCTGGCACTGCAGGACCTCCTCTTTGCTGAGTGTCTGCAGGAAGAGCTCCAGGTCTGTGATTAAGGCCAGCATTTACTAATTTTTCGTTTACTTTAAGAGCCAAAGGATTTACTGGCATTCTGCACCTTTTCTTTCATGGTATAGGAGAAGATGTTGGGAAAGCAGAGCTCATCTTTTCATCAGTTGTTAAGAGAGTCAGAATCACCAGCTTTTCTTTCTCTTTGGTGCCTGAATTTGCTTATCTCGTGGCACTTGCAGCAGCCTTTTTGGTTTGTGAAAACTGCACGTGGGAATGGCTGGAAAGCCACAAAAGGTGCCTGATGGGAAGCCAGAAAAGATGCCTGCTGAAAAGCATCTTGGCCTGAGCATAGAAACAGCAGCAATCCTTGATATGGGAGGGAAAACATAGCCCTGGTGCTGTGCTATGTACTGATGCTCTGTGTGTGTAATGGCTGGGATGTGGATAAAAACCCCAGCTGTTATCTTTAGTTTTATATTGCTTTGGATGGCTGAACCGGAAAAGGAAAGAAATGAAAAAAGAGCCACACATGTATAAAAGATAGAGATGGATAAGACCTAGGTCATCTACTCAATATTTTCCTGCCACCAGATGATTGTTCCTGGACCCAAATCTCTGCTCTGAGTTGTGGCTGGGAATACATTAACCTTTAAAACAATAGTATTAGAATTTTATATGTTTTCTTTAAACAAAATACTGGAAACCTGACGGTAAATGTGAAGGGCAGGTCATGTTGAGCGAGTACCCCAGGAAATTGGATTTTGGGGGGGTTTATTTGTGAAGGAGCATTTAGCCTGTTGGAATTGCCTTGGAGGTGGTGCTGACCTGGAGCCCAACTGGCCAGGCCCTGACGTGGGGGACTGGGCTCTGTCCTCCCAGGACTTTGTGGCCACCAGGGAAGCCGAGGCAAAGCCAACAGGGTCCCTGTGGCAGCAGTGCTGTGGTTGCATGGTCCTGCTGTCTGGTGTGTCCATGGGAATCCCAGCTGGAGCTGCAGGAACAGCTCATGACAGGACAGGGAGCGGAGAAAGTATTGCCTCAAGGCGTATGGTGGTTTTTTAACCTCTCCTGTTGAGTAATTAAAGGGGAGCTGTAGAGCTCCAGTGTGATTTCCACTCCTGTTTCTTGTGGCTGTTTCCTGGAACTGGATAGCAGGGAAATCGTGGAATGGTTGGGTTGGAAGGCAGCTGAAAGAGCACCTAATTCCACCCCACTGCCATGGGCAGGGACAGCTTCCTCTATCCCAGGGTGCTCCAAGCCCTGTCCAACCTGGGCTTGGACACTCCCAGGGATCCAGGGACAGCCACAGCTTCTCTGGGCACCCTGTGCCAGGGCCTGACCACCCTCACAGGGAGCAGTCCCTTCCCAATATCCCACCTAACCCTGCCCTCTGGCCATGGGAAGCCATTCCCTGTGTCCTGTCCCTCCATCCCTTGTCCCCAGTCCCTCTCCAGCTCTCCTGGAGCCCCTTTAGGCACTGTAAGGGGCTCTGAGGGCTCCCTGGAGCCTTCTCTTCTCCAGGTGAGCACTCCCAGATCTAACAGCCTGGCTCCAGCCCTTGGACCATCTCTGGGGCCCCCTCTGGACTCGCTTCAGTAGCTCCATATCCTTATGTTACCTTTCTTCCTCTCTCCTCATTTCACAGCAGCAAGGAAATCAGTAAGGAATGTGTCCCCTTGAGTTTTGTTAGTGCCCAGGAAGTGACTTCAGTAGGAATGATTTGCTTGTGTCTTTCAAAGCAGTACCCTTAAATTTACACCATTGTTTTTGCTTGTGTTTCACAGGCGAGACACCAGATTAGAGGAGCTCTGTCTCATTCCTCATCCCCTGAGCATTTCTTCCCATCCTGAGCCTCTGCTACTGATTTCTTGTGTGCTGAGATGGTGCTGCAGTTCTAAGTGGCTGGAAACTTTTTCCAAAGGACAAGCAGGTGCAGTTTGGAAACAACATCTTTTTTAATCTTCTCTCTTGACTGTTGTCTGCTGCTTTTCTGAGTTATTCAGCAAGTTGCAACACAAAGACACAAAGAGAGATGTACTGTTATTATTGGAGGTTGTTGTTCCTAAGTCTTTATTGATTTTTATGAAAGAAATAATAACAATGTGCATGAGGTATCCAGCTAACAAAAGAAGTCCTGCAGTACTCATCTCGAATTAAATATAGAGAAGCAGAATCCAACTGGGATATTGACAGGGAACTACAAAGCTTTGTGTTTCAGGGTAGTGCTGGAGTGAAAGCAGGACTCTGCCTTGCCACATCCCACCTTGATGAGGAGACAGCCAGCATTGTTCTTCTCTACAGCTCCTCAACAGATGTGTCCAGAACATCCGCTGAGGCCAGAAAGAAGGATGTTATCGGTGGGAGGGAGCTATTCTCTGAGATTGGACTTTGGGGGAAGTCCAGGAGTATCTGGGGGAAACTGAGATGTCCCCAGGGCAGCAGGAGCAGGGTGTGAATCTCTCCCCTTACAGTGCCCCCAGATGACTCTGTCACACTGCTGAGCTCCAGCTCACAGGTGTTTCTGCAGAGGGTTTCTGCTTTTCTGGTGTACATCAAAGCCAGGCTGGAGGGGGCTTGGAGAGACCTGGGATAGTAGGAGGTGTTCCCTGCCCATAGCAGGAGCTAGGATATCTTAAAGGTCCTTTCCAATCCAAGCCATTCCACAATTCCATGATGAGCTCAGGGCATCCTTTCAGCAACGAGAAGGTCATGAGGAGGGAAAGCAAGGAGGAAATCTGATCCTCATGGTTCGTTTGATTCTCTTCCTGCTGGATCAGCTTGCCAGTTCTGAGTCAAGGGTTGATGCATCCCAAGTAGGGAAGGCTGTGAGGGACCAGCTCCTACTGCTGCTCTGAACTCCATCTTCTTTATCCACCCCTAAGAAAGGACTTGGGAAAGCCCTTTCCCCTTTCCCCTTCTTCTGTGTGTTCTCACATGAGTCAAGATGCAACTTACACAAGATGGATGGTGTTTCTGCTGTTCCACTTGAGAATAGAAGCTACCAGACACCACATAAAAAAAAGTGTCACGGTCTTTTTTGCTGGATTCTTGCTCCAAAGATACCCTGATAAGTTCAACGAGGCTCAGGTAATGTCAGAATTTGTCTTTCCCTTGGCTTTACAAGGAATTCCTGAGCACGATATTGAATCACAACCATATTGAATCACAGCCGTATCTCTGCTCTTAAATCATTTCCTCCAGCAAAACATCACCCCACAGAGGAAGTCCTTTCAGCGAAGACAGAAATGAAAGTGTTTATTGGTTTGAAAAGATCCCTCTGTGTGCCAGAATCAGTGTGAGGAGAGAATGGAAGTGTGAGTGCCTTTGGCAATGCCTTCTCAGGGCAGTTTGTCATCCCAGCATGAGAAGGAGCTGAGCAAACACAAATATTAAACTAATATTTTTGGTGCTTGGTGAATTTTGATTGTCAGCTTGCAGTGCCTGAGGCAGCAAACAGGAATGAGATGCAGCATCCTTAAGCTTTGTATTCATGGCTGAATTGATGCTCCTTTTCTATTTATTTACAAGTGTGTGTGACTCTGGGTATTGCTGTTTATCAGTTGTGTGTAGGGAGAGATGTTAATGAGGACCTGGGTGAGGGTGCCAAGTCAGGAGGTAAAACAGCAAAACAAACAGGGTTTGGTCCTCAGAACACCTAAATCTACACCAAATTGGTGATGTGGCACTTCTTTGCTCAAATGTGATTGGTGAGAGGGCCAGGGATGTGCAGGATGACTGGAACAGACTCCACATTTTCCAGATCTCTGCACTTCAACGTCAGAATTCTTCATCCTACCAAGATGTGAGGCAAAAAAAAGGGAAAGCTGGGGACTGCTTCGTCACCAAAAGGTCAAGGCAAATTCTGAGGCTTTTGCACAGCTGTGGGATGGAAACCTGTCCTCTTCCTCCAGCTGTGTCCCAAGTTGGTGCTGCCAGGCTCAGCTTTGAGGAGCTGGGATGGTGTTTTTTGGTCAGTTTGTTCTCTTTTCTTGGACAGACACTGAGGAAAATAAACAAAGTTGTCAACCCATGACCCTTCTGAAAAGACAGGCCCACCTTTCGAGCTCCAAATGACCCTGCTGTTGGTTGAGAGGCACTTTGTGGAGGCTGCACCAATTATGTGGGATTTTTCAGAGTGTGGGAGCTGTTATTTTCTTGAGTGAGCAAGGAAGAAGCTGAGAGGTGATAGACAGCTTTGCAAAGGAACTGCAGTTAACCTGGAGTTAAATTGAACTCCCTGGGAACATGGGGAGCCAAAGACAAGCTCTGTGTGTTGCAGCACGTGGGGAGGAGCACTTCCCAGCTCACTGCATGTGGCTTCACAGAGAGAGCTTGTCCAGCACCAGCTTTGTGCATCTCCCAGGTAGGTCATCCTTATGGGAAAATGCAAGAACCAAGCTCCTTCCCACGGGGAGATTGAAGAAAATTCCCATGTTGTGCTCCCTACTCAAAGCTGGATTTAAAAAAATGAGCTGAAAGACGAAGAGAAAAAGGACAAGAGGTTGTCTCTCTGTTCCTCTTCTCAGCTATCTTTGAGAGTGATTCACCCTCCCCAAATTCCTGGCAATTTCTCTCAGTGACCAGATGCTCTGTCTTGTGTTTCTGACTCATAAACTGCTGGAAGCTTCTTTGGCAGAGTTCAGACTAACAAAAATGTAAGTGCTGGGTTTGATCCTGCTTGCAGTTTTTTTTGTAGAGGGCAAGGGGCAAACCAAGAAGGGAAAAAGCAGAAGATGTAGTGAGGAAGAGAAAGAAGAAGGAACAAGAGGTAAAGATGAAGGAACAAGAGGTAAAACCCCAAAAAAGGAAACCTGTGTGTATTTTGAATGATGGAGAGAAAAAAATAATTTGTTCTGAGGCCAAACAAATGAACAAAATGATGAAGGATGCAAAACTTGGAGCTGTGGTTGGTTTCCTATTGTGGCAGTGATATTAGTAATAAAATCAATACCAATACCTAGCTAGGCCTAATAACTACACAGATCTGATTGGATTAGATGGATATTACCTCTCTTAATAAGCTGCTTGTGTTGCCATTGCACTCTAGGATGGCACAGGTATCGTGTCTTTTAATTAAAGCAGCGGCTTCAGCACTTTGATTCACTGGTAGTCGTAACTGGAAATGGCTGGAAACTGGGCCATGCACCAGCAATTAAACCTGTCCTGAAGGCTCTTATAAATGAAAATAAAGGCACATTCCATGGAGAATTCTCTGTCTGACAGCCTTGTCACTGTGGCATGAGTGACAACCCAGTGCAAGGCATTGAGAATCAAGGGAACAAAACCCAGGCTTGCCCTGAGCTTTGGACCACTGAACCCCTCCCAAAATGGGCTTTGCAGTGATTTTTGGAGGTTTTGGCATTAGCTGCCAAGGCTCCACTTGATGTTGGAGCAGCACCACAGCCCTCTGGAGGTTTGTTTGTTGAAGAAGGCTGTGTTCAATTGTCTTCTCCCAGGTGAGACCACCAGGATGTCACCACCTCTCCCAGCTTGGGATGACCAAAAATCTCATCTTGGAAATCTTCCTGCCAAACTCCCAGCATCAACCCATGCTCTTCCACAAGGAATGCCAGCTTAGAGAAAAGAGTGTATTTAAAAGCAAAAGGCACGCTGGGGTTTATTGAATTTGTTACAAACACTTTTACATTCAATCACCCAGAGGTTGTCTCTCTGTAGGCAACAATAGCTTTTACTAATGAGTCTATGGAATAGCTGAGCTTGTATTCCACAAGTTCTTTGCACCTGCCCTGTGTTGGGGCTCCTCCATCCTTTTTTGGGAGTGTTTTTGGGCTGCTTTGTGTCAGTGAAATCATCAGCAAAGGGAGGGGAAGGAAAAACAAGGGGCGAGGTAACTTGAGGTCTGAAACGAGAACAGTGTTCACCTCAAATCTGGGCCCTCTGAGCTGGAGAATGGGACTTTGGGTTAAATAATAAATAATAATTATAAATTTAAAAATAAAAAAGACATTATCCACTTCAGCTGTAATTATCAGCTGAAAAGAACTGATGGGGAAGAGGAGGGCTGGAGGGTGTAGAAGGGAGGACAGAAAAAGAAAAGGGAGAAAGCAACAAAGAAATGCATTGCAGGGTGGAGTTGTATCATCTGATGGATACAAATCAAATTTGTATTTGTATCCATCATCCAGGTGTCTGATGGTGGTGTCTGATTGTGGTGTCTATGGGGGATCCCACACCGGGGAGGCTGGACCTGTGACTTCCCTGGCATGCAAAGGGCTTCTGTCCTGCATTATCCATCTGCCCCAAATTATTCACCCACCCCATTCCTGCATTTCCCAGCCAGCAGGGATGCCTGGGGTTGCTTACCCTTGCCCTGGGGCTCTTCTTCCTGCAACCTGGAGCTCTGGGGTGTCCTTGTCTGCTCTTCCATCAGCCCTGGCCTGTGGAAAATGCACATGGAAGAGGGAATTTCCTCTTGTCAGGAGCCAGGACTGAAATACACAGGACTGCTGGATCCATGAGAAAATTTTGGGGTGAGTTTTTGGGGTTTTTTTTTTGAAGGGGGAGGGGGGTGTTCTTTGGCCACCCTCCCCATTACATGTATGTCCTGATCGCTCATGTCCTCATTTCCCTGCAGCCTTTAAATATCAACCTCCTCACCAGCCAGGTCCTACTGGTAGAGCTGTGATCTGGATTATATTCATTTCTTTTAAAGTTTTTAGTGTATCTGCCTCACTGCTTGCAGGAGCTGATGATCTGAGACTGGGCTGATGAGGAGGGAGGTCCCAGTAGTGCCACCATCCCTTTCCTTGCTCCAACCCCGCGGAGTGAGGAGGAGATGAATGAACTGGGAAAAATGGAGCAGCTCAAGTGACTTTCCCAGAGTCACTGACGCTTCCTGGCACTGCAGCAAGGGGTGGGGAGCAGGCTCCTGAGGTGACCAGGGGTGTTAAATCGTGAGAGCAGCTATCGACAACAGCAGCATAGGACAGAGTTCTCTGGAGACAGGGTTGCTCTGGAACACGAGGTTTATTGCAGGGGCTGCGGGGTGCGAGAGAGCCCTGCACTGAGCTGCTCAAAGCGTGGTCTGAAGAGGGGTGTTCAAAGAGGCCAATTGCCTGTTGCTTTACAGTTTTATCTCTTTCTCTATTGAATATTCTAACTTACAGCAACCAACTGATGCAGGGCACAAATCCTACTACATTTGCATATAGCCTATAAGAACTGCTATATTACCATATCACTCCATATTCTAAACATTAAGGGTCACTACTTAGTCTGTCTTTTCCCTGATACCTTGAGGGGAGTCCACCCATGGGTCTCTGGGTCTTCCTTTGTGTGCTATTGCTGCTTAATCCACCTTTGGCTAACAGCTTTCTTCCTGCTGGCCCTGCTCACATCTCAAAGGCTGCCTTCACCTCTATTCCACTTTCAGGCTTCATATTTTCAGAATTTCTTTCTAAGCAATCATATCTATAGGGTCTCTCTGTCTCACCATTTCCAACACAGGGGATCAGCAAGGAGAAGGCAGTGATGGTGTGGCAGGGAGGTTTTGGGGATGCCAAAGGAACACGAGGTTTATTATTTTGAGCCAGGAATGCACCCTGGGGACAGTCCCTTTGCCACCCTCTGGCTTCCCACCTCCTCCAGCACCCAGGAAGGCTGGACAGCCCATGCAGAAGCCACTGGGATCTCAGGGAAGCACTGGCCAGAGCAGCAGATAGAGAGCACAGCACATCCCAAGCCCAAAGCTCTGGTTGTGCCGGTGCCCTCCTTTACATTCCAGCGATGTCCCGGTGTTGTCAGCTAATGCCCTCTAATGGGTCCATTAAACAGCTCTGTCTTTGCCTTGGCTCCTAATTCCTCCCTCCCCTCCTCATAATCAGGCAGCATTACTTGCTCCAGAAAATACGATTACACTCCCTAAATCTGTCTAAATGACATCCCTCAGCCAGCAGCAGAGACATGCTCACCCTTCCTCGGCCAAGCCAGACCCCTGGAAGATCCATCTCTGGCAGCCAGCTTTCCCTGCAGGAGCCTGGGTGTCCCCGAGGGCACCTGCCTGTAATTGGAGAAGATTTACAGCAAATAGTTCCTCCATTCCTGCAGAGCAAAGGGATTTTTGCTTCCTCTCCACCTAAAGCAAGCCTTGCCAACGTGCTCTTGACCTCGAGTTTTTCTGCTCCTCCAAACACTCCAGCCCAAATCTCTGCTCACTGCTGGGGCAAAATCTACCACTAAACCCAGCAGGACAGACACCCATCCCTGGACCCTACTTGCCTCTGCATGGAAGCATCTCTTTAAAAACCAAAGAAACAGGGACTGGAATGACTCAAAATCGACTCCTTTTTGCTCAGTGCTTGGTTGGCTTTTCTCTGGAGTTGGGGGAAATTTTTAATAGCACTGACTATTGATAATCTGTCACTGGGAATTTGCTCAGCCCTTCACAGCACCAGCGCTAAAAATACAAGGTCTTGCTCCCCAGAGTGCCTGGGAACAGAGAGGGAAAGACAATTTGGGGAAGCAGTAAGGTCATGGAGAGATGTGGAGGTTCAGGGGCACAGCCAGCTGAGAAGGCTGCTGGGGGCAGGACCAGGCAAGGCTTGTGGGGGACTTGGAGGAGAAAAGGGAGAGAAATGTGGGTCTGTTGGAAGCTCACTGCCTGTGCTGAAGGAGCATTGTGATTTTGGGGTCCACCACATGACCCTGAGTCACTTCATTTGCTTTTCTCTGCTCCCTTTTCCCTGAAGACGGGGGAAACAGGGCTCTGGGAGCTCTTTGAGGTCCATGGGCAAAACCACAGTGATGCCAGTTTTGGTGTATCAGGAAGAAGGCTAAAGGAGGATACAGGTAAGAAGAGCCCCAGACTGGAGAGAGATGGAACAGGGCAAGCACAGCTCCATGTCCTCTAGCAGATGGGTGTTTGTAGCAGAAGGTGAGCACAGAAATAGCCTTTAAGCCAACCTTGTTGCACACTTAAAGTGCATTTAGCTCTGTTTTAGTGTTAGTTTCATTCCTGATGACCTCTGGTCCAGCAGGCAGGCCCTCATTTGCTCCCACCCGTGCTGGGCTGTGTGCTCCTGGGTTTGTTTTTCTCCCTTTCCCGTGTTGCTCCATGATAATGTCATGCTGAGCTGCTAAAGCCAGCTGCAGTTTTGACAGATGATGTACCAGTTCCCTCTGCTTCAGATCTGACATTTCCACAAGCACTGAACATACATACTTACAGATTTTAAAAGGGAAAAGGATGCCCACCGCCCCCCTCTCCTGGTTTGTTGGGGGTGGGGTATTTTTGGGTGTGTGTCATTTTGGAGTTGTTGAAAAATGCTGGATGAATGGATGTTGGAATTGAACCCTTCTGTGTAGGGGCGATGGGAGCCACTGTGTGTGACACACCTCACCCTGGTGGCAGTGCCATCCATGGCACCTTCATGCCATGACTTTCTCTCCATCATCCATGCCTTTAGGCTGTCTGCCATTACTCCATGTGGCTCTGGATTTAGCACACAAAGCTCTAAACATTTCAGGGCAGTGCTGTGAGATACAGCAGCTCCTTCCTCCTCTGCAGTGGAACACAGTGGTTTGGGAAAGATGATCCTCTGAAAGATGGGAGGGAGGGCTAACCCTAGAAGGGAGCCTATATTTGAGGCTTGGTCACCTGGCTGATAAAGAACAGGGGGAAAACGGTGGGAAGAACTTTAAAACCATCAGCTGATATTCTTTGAGTTTTCACGCTTTCAGCAGAAGAAGCCGGGGGAAGTTTTCCTTCTATGCGGATGGAAGCATGGTCAGGCTATTTATCTTTGATGAAATGCCAAGAAATGGTTGATTGTGTTTAGAAGCAGCAAAAAAGATGTAATAAATAGTGCTTCCTGTTCTGAGAAGTGACTGAGGAGCCCAGATCTGATAACTGCCTGCACACATCCTTTCTTTTGTGCTGTGAGTGATGGGACTCCAGCAGCCACAGAGGATCCTGGGCTAGAGAACACACTGAGGTCTGACACTTGTGCCACCTGAAGAGCTGAATAAACTTGCCTTGGAATGTTACAAAAGGAGTTGTAGAGGTCCCATTTCCACAGGGCAGCTCTGGCAGTGCAGAGGAGGATGCTGTGGGTCAGTCACTGCACAGAAGAAAAGCAGCCCCAGTTCTGGGGCTCACCTCGCTTTGGGGAAGTCAGCTGATGAAAATCACCTTCAAACTCCAGCCAGAGCAGAGAAGAGCTCCAGACTTCTGTTCCTTGTGGGAAAGAAAGCACTGTGAAGAGAAGGCAGTGAAGGTTTGCTGTGGAATCAAGGGGAGCTGAAGGAAGGAGAAGGTCCTCAATGCCTGTGAAGAGAATCCATGTGAATTCACAGTCATCACCACCCCAATTCCTGCCTAACAAAGTGCTGCTCCTGTTGCTGTGGGACCTGAAGCAATATGACATTTAAGAGGCTGCTGAAGACTGTGTGTTCAGCTGCTTGATGCCACCTCAGTGAGTGGACAATGCCACTGCCTTCCCCTAAACATTTTGCATTGAAAATTGGAAGTGCTGCATCAATCCAAAATCCCATTATTGGCTTTTTTTATTATTATTTCTTTTGTAAAAGAGCCAGGGGAGCAGCGCACCCTGCCCATTTTCCAGCATCCTGGTTTTCCCTGTGTTTTGCCTGCATGGGAAACACCAGCCCATGGCATTGCATGGGCAGTCAAGCAGTATTTCCCTTCACTAATCACAGAAATAAATGCTAGCTCAGGCATAAAAGAGGAACAAAGCCAAAGGATTTGATCTTCCTTGCTGCAGCAGTGGCATTCACCTCCACCTCTCAGCCTTTTGGCAGCTGGGCTTCACCTCCCTGTCTCTTTCCCTGCCTGGAATTATTTGAACATCAGCCCTGGGAATGCCAGGGGAAGGGTTGGAGGTGGCAGCCCCAGCCCAAGCAAAGGGACAGGGAGGTGACAGCTGCTCAGGTGACACCTCCTTGTTTTCAGGAGAGATCCGAGGGAAACTTTGGGAGCTTTGAACAGCAGTGGCAACAGATGCACTGTGCAATAAAAACACAAAAACCACTACTGTGCTTTCAGGAAGGGAACAGAGGGGAGAAAAACTGCAGGCCCTGGAGATAAACCCAGGCAGAATTATGGAAAGGCAATATTTAATAGTTCACCAATCACTTGATGAACATCACTTTCCAAGGTATGTTACCCCTAGAGCTGAATTAAATATTGATCTTTTTTGGTTGTTTGTTTAAAAAAAAAAAAAAAAATCACAAACCCAAGCATCTCCCACTACCAAAAATTTAAATGTTGGCTGCTGCCCCTCCTATTTCTCACATCTGAACAAGTGCATCACTTTTTAGGCTGCCTGGGTCAGTTCTTGTTTGGCATCCCCTGGCAGCCCCTTCCCATTGACTCTGCCCAGGGTTTGATCACCCCACTGTTTCCTGGGGCTGTGCTGAGAACCCAGCAAGGGAAATTGAGAATTTTTTGGGGAGTCTTTTCATCAGGGGTGTGTTTTACGATTCACACCTGATTTTTTTACTAGCACAACTGCAAAGCTAGAGATTTGCAGTTCAGAGATATGCAGATCATGCAACTGAGGGAGGATGGGAAGGTGCAGGAGCTAAAGGGCAGTTCTGGGAGCTTCTTATACCAACTTCACCTCTAAAAGCTGTAATGGGGCCTTTTGACACTGCATTAATACCACAAATAAAAATAACTATCCCTGAGTGGTCTATGTCTTTTGAGAAGGTATCAGCTTTGATAATTTTTAAATTTGTGCAAGGCAGCTTGGAATTACCTCCAAAGGGCTCTCTATAAAGCCAGATTGTGCTGCACTTAATACATATACTTTTAGTCCTTTCTTCCCTGATTTCCTTGGACTTTGATTGATATTTCTGTAGAGGACTTTATTTTTTTCTCTCTCTCTCTTTTTAAGTGCCTGTGCTGGCTCACAAGTGACTCACTACTTGATCAATACTGCTGGTGGCTGTTGGTGCAGCCACTGATGTGAAGCTGGAGGAGAATTATTCCAGTGAAAGCCTTCGAGAAAAATCAGTCAGAGAAGGTTGGTGAGTTTGCTTGGCTTAAATCTTCAGTGTTTTCAGCAATGAGGAGTGGAAACAGCCTGAAAACAGGTTTTGGAGAAGGCCAGAGGTATCTAAATACCCAATGGAGGGAGTTTATAGTGACAAATCACATTACCAGCAATGTAAAAAATGCATATTCCCAATGCCTCTGCACTTGGCAGCAGGGAATAGCCTGTAAGGAGATAAGAAAGGCTTTTCTGGTTCAGCTGAAGAGCATGTCTGTGCTTACTGCAAAGGCTGTCCTGACCTCCAACTGTTTTCCTCTCCAGGGAATCCTGGAGTCTGATGTGATTTCTCTGCCTAGTAACACCCAGCAGATTTTCCTCCCTGCATCCCTCTGTGAGCCCACACAAACCTCTTCCTCCCCAAGATGTAAAATGTGCAGAGCAATGCTGCTGAAATTTGCAGATAGGCACGAGGTGTGTCTGGAGAGAGGGAGTCAAAACCTCCTTAAAGGGTCACATTTCCCTGTATCATTTTATGGAACCAGACTGGTTTGGGTTGGAAGGGACTTTGAAGACCATCACTGCTGAGGCAGGGACACCTTCTACTATCCCAGGCTGCTCCAAGCCCTGTCCAGCCTGGCCTTGGACACTTCCAGGGATGTGACTTTTACCCTGGAATGTGCCTTGCTTTCCTTTCCTCTCATTCCAGCCCCCTGCCATGGATGCTGTCCTACACACCCTGTGGGCCATCCATCTTCCCAACTATGTGCTGTCACATCTCCCAGGAAGGGGCAGATTAAAAATAAATTGGTCTGGACAGGAGTTCTTTGTTAAATGGAAACTGTTTCAGTGGGAAAACAGCAGCCTTTGGCCCTCACCGAGCACTCACAGGTGATGTTTGCACATTTAAGGGGGGAGGAAAAGCTGTGGGGCCAAATTTTGGGGAGCCCCTGCTCAAAGCCTTGGCAGCACATCGCTGCAGTGGCCTGTGAGAATGCATCACCCCTGGGTTAAAGGCAGCCCTGGGAAAGCTGATAGCCTAGGTGAAACCAGCCAGAAGTGACTTCTCCTGTCCTCCTCAGGAGGGAAGATAAATGTCATCAGTCATCAACTGTCACAGCTCATACAAGGCACATTTTTCTCTACCTGGTGCTGAGCTGGAACTGCTCTGCTGGGAGGAGGGAAAGCATGGTGAGGGCGAAGGGCAGCTGTGAATCCTAAATGTCTCCTGTCCCTTGGGTGGCTCTGTCAGTGCTGAGAGAAAAATGTGAGTGAAGCTGGGGGAAACAAGGCGTGTGACCATGGGAGGCAGCCAAAGCAGGGAGATAAATGGGTGCAAAAATGCAAAAAAACCTCTAAAAGTTATCCCAGCTGCTCCCAAGCAAGGCGGGGAGAAAGGGGTGTGCTGGAAAGGGTCAGAGAAAGGGGAGGGGAGCTGGAGCTGCTTCTCACCCAGCTCCCAGGTAGTTTAAAACTAATGGTGAGAAGCAATTCCTGCAAATCAGTTCAGTCCCCAAAGGCAAGGAAATGGTTTTAGTGCAGCTGGCAGGGCTGGGCAGGAGCAGGCAGAGATGGGGATATTCATCCCAAGGGACAGGTGTGTTTCCTGGGACCCAAATTCTGAGTGGAGTGAGCCTCCCCTGCCTGGAGTTTTGATGGGAGATAAAATCATGGTCTCCTCTTCCCTGAAACTCTGGTTCTTGCTGCTCAGTGTCCCTTGGCAGGGCAGGAAGAGATAATTCTCTGCTCAATTCAGACATTTCCTTGGGGATACCTGGCACCAAAACCTTTTCTATGTATTTAAGAGTCTGAGGGGAGCCTTACCCATAATCTTGTCCAGTCTCTCCTGGAGCTCAGGCAACCTCTTGGTGTCTGTGGCATTCTGTAGGATCTCACTCCAGAGTCTTCTGTTCCATGGGAAGAGATGGAGCCACCATCCCTGGAAGAATTTAAAAGCTGTACAAATGTGGCTCTTGAAGACATGGGTTGGTGCTGGATTTGGCAGTGCTGGAGGAATGGCTGAACTTGATCTTAGAGGGGTTTTCCAACCTAAACTACTCCGTGAAGAATCAATTATCCCTTTCCAAGAGCATCCCCAAGCCTTGAGCTTTGCCAAAACACCTCCACCCTGGGCAATTCTGGTATTCCTGTTCTCAGTTCACCCCAGGGAGAAAATGACAAATCCTGCTGAATCCAGGATGGCTTCAGGTCATGCAGATAAAACTCCACACCAAACTCTGCTAGGAGCACAGCCTGGCACATAATTCCATGCAAAAAAATAACTTGCTAAGTGAATTGAGCTCCCCTCACCTCTGGAAAACCGCTCCTGAACTTGCCATGACCTGTGGTGTCCTCGAGTAAACCAGATATTGGAAATCATTCCCTGCTGCAGAATTTGTTCTTGTGCTTGTTCTGCTCAATAGGTGAACTCTGCAGATTGGCAGGGATGGGGTGTTTCCTTCCCCCTCCCAAACATGCCAGCAGTCAGTGGGGCAGAAGTCCTGGAAGCAGTGGACACAGATTTTGGAGCATTTCAAACCCGTTGCCTCCCCGAGCAATTAAACTTTGTGTAACACATGGCTCGAAGGGAGAATGGACCCAGGCAGAGGACGTGGCTCAAACTGAATCACCTTGTTTTGAGCTCACACATAAATAATTACCTGGGAACTTGCTGCTTCGATCTGCCCCACTGACCAACCTCAGTCACGGCCTGGGAAATTCTCCTCGGAGAGGTGATTTGCATAAGATGAGCCAGAGGAGAGGTGCCAAGGAAAAGAATGGTTTTATTTTTATTTCTTCAGACGCATCAGGCAGCATTTGCAGTGTTTGCCCAGAGGATATTCAGTTCTGGTGTCGCTATTTTTGTGGTGGCTTCTTTGCAGTGATTAATTGAAAGTGCCAGCATCAGGAATCATGGGAACATATGAGAAACCCAGTTCCTCTTTTAAAATAGAAGCTAAGCTTTCTTCCCGGCACTACAGAAAAAAATCCCTGGAAAAAGGTCATTATTAAAGAGATGCAAAGCTCCCCTCTACTTCTCATCTAATCTCATCCTTTTTCATTCCATTTCTTAAACTGGAGGAGAAGAAACCCTCTCACTTGAAGTGCACCAGATGGTTACATACCACCAAAATGGAAAAGCCAGTATCATCCAGCCTTTGGGAGCAGATTCCCTGGTTTTCCATACAGGCATGGCAGCCACCACCTTTCCTGTATCTTTCCAGAGCTTTCCTGGTAATGTAGGGCTCGTGGTTCCCAAACCAGTGAGTGAGGTGTGAGGGCTGGGGAGGATGTCTCCACCCATGGCTTCCCTGCACGTAAACGGAATTTTCCCCCTTCCCACCCAGCAGCCTGGCACTGAGCTGCTCTTGGTTAAGCAGGAGAAAGGCAAGCTTTTCCCAAATCAGTCCCAGATGTGGGATTAAAGCCACTCAGGTGTTCAAGCAGTTCAGGTTTGGTACAGCAGGTCCAGTGTGCTGGGGGTCATGCCCACCACAATTTTCTCTATCTGCTTGCTTATGGTCATGGAATTACAGAATTGTTTAGGTTGGGCAAGAGCAGAGCCTGACTCTCACCTGGCTGCACCCTCTTGACAGGGAGTTGTAGAGAGCAAGAAGGTCTCACCTGAGCCTCCTTTTCTCCAGGCTGAGACCCCTCAGCTGCTCCTGCATCTCCAGCCCCTTCCCCAGCTCTGTTTCCTTCCCTGGACACACTCCAGTCGCTCAGTGTCCATCCTGAATGGAGGGGCCCAGACCTGAAGGGAGGGTTTGAGGAGTGCCCAGCACAGGGGGACAATGTGTGAGGCATCAGCTTCGAGCTGGGATTTCTGGAGAGTTTCTGCCACATCCTTGAACTCAAACCCCTCCACTTCCATGGATGTGCCCACACATACTTCATTCCCAGTTATCCATCCCTGCCTCAACAAGTCCCCTCCTCATGTCCCCATGCTTATCCCAAGGCTTTTCCATCCCCTTCTGTGCATCACCTTGCACTTGTCATGCCCTGTGCATCCCTCCCCTCTCATTCATCCCATTGTTTTAGCCACCCTGGGCTGAATACTCTCCTTGATGGCAAACCCTTCAGAAGCTGAGGGTCTGTAGTTATTTACCAGGGAAAGAATAACAAAAAACATAATTCCACCCTTTCCCTCCGCATTTACCAAATTGATTTCTGAGCTGCTCGCAGTCAGGTTGCAGTAAATACACTTGAAATCCCCTGCACGTAGTGGTTGATAAATCGTGGATCATAATTCAGCTTGAGTTTGGGTTTGGTTTGCTGGCTGCTGCCAGGCCACATGTGCCTGCCCATGTTTTCTTTTCTCCAGCCCTTCATCCCGCACAGGAATAAATTAGGAATAATGGAAACTGTGCTGACTGAATTTCACTTGTCAGTCAGAAAATTTCATGCTGGAGTGAAGTTCTTGCAAACAGAGCAAGGTAAAAAGAGATAAAATATCAGCCTGGGTGATGGGAGCAGCTTTGCTAATCCCCTAGGAGGCTGAGCCTTGGGAAGGAAGCACGGCTTGGGAAGAAGGAGCATCCTCCACCTCTTGGATGGGGATGGGGAGGATTCCAGTGAGGTGACCTCAGCACAACCCCATCCTTGCAACAACTACCCCCAAAACCACAGTGGCAAAGGCTGTGGGAGGGGTTTGAGGAGCCTGGGAGATCCCCCCGGGATGCAGAGCCGGAGCTGGAACTCGGCAGGAAAATCCATATCTGCCTCAGACTTAGGATCTGTCGGGGGAAGTGGAGCACAGATATTTTTAAAATGTGGGGCCCATTAAGCTCTCCAAATGGGCCAGCTCACCTGCTATTTCAGCAGCACGCTGTGACAACATCTTATTTTATAAGCGCTCCTTTTGGACTTATTAACTCTCAGCTGTCTCATCCCATTTGGAGCCAGGAAAATGCCACCGAGATGAGCCCTGAAACTGTTTAAAGAGCTTTTATGGGGCACAGGAAACTTAAGGGCCAGCCCAGGACTTTGCGGAGTCAAAAAAAAAAAGAAAAAAAAAAGGATCAGGAGTGCTGGTATTTACACTGCTGTTTGCTTTCCTGCTCTTCCCTCTGCCCGACCTTGTGTTTATTGTGGGATGGGTGCATGTGAGTCCCTGAATTTCATCTGGAATCCAGTGGCTGTATAGTGATGAAGAAGATGGGAATATTTCAAGCACACATGAAGTGTCTGCAATGGTGGCATATCCCCCTGCTGGCTTTTTTTTTTTTTTTTTTTTTTTTTTTTTTTAAGAATCCTTTTTGCCT
>VWYP01002262.1:0-25233 GCA_013400435.1 Pycnonotus jocosus | reverse complement strand
ACCCCTTTTCCTGTAAAAAATACACTCCCTGCAGTGAGCCCTTGGGCAAGAGGACAGGCAATGCCAAGAGAAACGAGGGTGAGGTCATGGTAAAGGGAAAATCAACTCAGTCTCTCCACTGGGAATTGGCTGCCAGCATGGAAGAAGGGTGGAAAAAGGGACTTTGGGTCGTCCCAGCCTGTTGGTGGTGGTGGGGGCAGCCCGAGGGTGGGGATCAGAAACTCAGCTCTGCACTGGATTTCTTTTCCCCAAACAAGTTTATTTCAGATAATAATAATAGTAGTAGTAGTAGTAATAATAATAATAAACAATAACAGGCTTCGGGAGAAAAAAAAAAACAAACACATCTTGTAATGAGACTTTGGGAAGCAGGGGGATTTTCCCAGAGGATCCTGTGATGCTCCATCCCTGCCTTTCAGGGGTAACCACGTGCACCTGCAGAGGCTTCAGCCACACCAGGGCTGGGATTCCTTCACCTTGTCCTGCCCTGCCCTCAGCTCTAAAGGAGCTAGTGGGTAGGAGAAGCTGGATATGGGTGCTCAGAACCTCTGCTGGGCCCTGCGGGGTGCACAGGTAGGCAATCCAGCAGTTCTGGAACATCTGTTCATGTTCCAGGGTTGAGTATCTGTCACAGAAAGGGTTTTTTACAGATAGTTCATAATAATAATCATAATCATAATAATAATAATTTGCTGAGGTCTCTGCTCTGATTCTAAGGGTTTATATTTTCCTATGGTGAGCACCTTCTGTTTTTCACCGTTAGGAATGGAAAGGGAAACCTTGCTCCTAATTCTTGGCAGAGCATTCTCCAAAGTGCTCATGCTCTGCTGTGCTCCCGTTTTATTTATGTTACAATCACAGCAGAGCTTTGCTTGGAAAAATTGAGAAAGAAGCCAAGAAGAATACACACAACTGCCCAGGAGAGATAAACAGTTGTTAAAACATGCCTGCTGGTCTAATTAGAAAGGAAATGAAATTGGGTTTAGAGTGGAATTAACTGAACGCTCCCTTATCCTGTTCATCTCCTCTGCTTGCCCAGCCCTTCTGGACAAATATGATGGAAACAAAGAAAGAAAGCTGATCTCTGAAACCCCTGCCCCCTCAGTCTGAGCCAGGGAAAGACATCCCTTCCAGTCTGCTCATGCCAAATGTACCTTCAGCTCGGGTGCCACCAGTTACAGAGGTTCTTGCAGAGCTCGTGTTTCTCCACTGCCTTGTACTAATTTTTGGCCTCTGGGGAATAGGCAGAAGTGGGTAGATTTTGCCTAATGGGTGGTTTAAGCTGTTAGAATTTTTTTTTTTTTTATTAAATCTGAGTTGATCCCATTTGATGTTGTCTCCTTCTGTGAGGGAAGGGTTAAAAGAGTCATTGCTGCTGATATAATGGGAATAACACCAACAGGCTCCTGCGAGAGAAGGAGCACTCTGGCCCTCAAATCTGTCCCCTTGAGGGGGAAAGGGTGGGATAGGTACTGCTACTGCTGGCTTTTCCCTTGGATGGAACCCATAGGATCACCAATGGTTTGGGGTGGAAGGGACCCTAAAGATCCTCTAGTTCCATTTGGGATTCCAGCAGATCCCAGCCTTCTGCCTGGCTCTCATGGCTGGCTCTCAGGAGATCCTTGCCCATAAATGAGCCGATTGCTGGACAGCTAAAATGTGTACCATCCACAACCTCTGTAATTTGTACTTCCAAAAAACTGTCAGGGAAGCGAAATGCAATCGATGGCTCAGACCTGAAGGCTCCAATTTAATCTCTGCAAAGATTAATCTCTGAAGAGTCAAAGTTTTCTCTTGTTATCTCTTTTTTGCAGTGCTACCACAGCCCCATCCCATCACACTCAGAAAAAATCCTCAGGTAATTTCATACCTTTGCACTTGTTGTCTCCTTTCTTTAAATAAAGAACCCTCTGCTCATCCAGAGCGTCAGATGTACCAACAAATCCCGACTGAAATCCTGTTCTCTGGTTGAGGGATTGGCAAAAATGAACAAGGGGGATGATCTGTTATTGGCTTTCCAGAGAAACTGTGGCTGCCCCATCCCTGGATGTGTCCAAGGCCAGGTTGGACAGGGTTTGGAGCATCCTGGTGTCCCTGCCCACAGCATCTTGCTGGGTTAAGCCCAGGCATGGCCCAGCCCTTGGATTGTGAGAGGAAATTGTGAGGCATTGTGAGAGGAAATCCCGTTCTCCAGGAGGCTTCTCTGCCCTCTCCAATCTGCACAGCTGCAAGGAGTGCACCATATAGCAGCTGTGAGGTGGCTGATCTGCCCCATTTTTGTGGGGTTTTTACTTGTTTCTGGGTGTTTTAGTCTGCTGCAGTCCGCTCGCAAGCCATGCTCCCTTTCTGACCATTTGTTGTGCTGATTGTTTGCCATGAAAATTTGGGCCTGAGCCAGGGAGAGAGGCAGTCTGTAATCCAGCTGGTACCTGGAGCTGATGCAAAGATTGTTTTGTGATGATTTATTTTGATCCAGAGCCATCAAGAGGTGAAGGTTTAGCCTTTACCAGACAGGACTTACCACTCCCCTTAAAAAAACCCCAAAACACCAAAAGCACAAACTCCACCAAAAACCCCAAGCTCTACTTATTGATCCAAATGTTTGGCTCCTTCTTCAGGTCCCATTCACACTGAAAAAGTAGTGAATAGCTGTTCCATATGAGTTGAGACTTTATCCTGGTTAGTGGTCCACAGGAGGGGGGGATTTGGGGGTTGCTCCATGAGGATGTTGGCAGGACATCAGGACAGGAGGAAGCATCACTGATAACTCCTGCTTGGATGACCTGACTGGTGCCAGCTCAGAAAAGACTTGGGGTGTAAAAGAGCATGAAAACTTGGTCTCAGAAAAATTGGGAGGCAAAAACCCCCACAAAAACTGGGATGAAGAAGGGATGTTGGAAAGTGTGAGCAGCTTTTGGGTCTCCCTGTTGCCCTCAGGATGCTCCTGCCTCCACCAGGTGCAGCTGTGGCAGGGGAATGACCCTCCCCCATTGCTGCCAGGTATTTGGGATGTCCATCTGGGAACTTGGACTGCTCAGGACTCCTGCTGTGCAGGACATGGCACAGAGTCAGCCTGGGATCACAGTGCTGCTGGGTTAGAAAGAAGTAATAATTCATGTCTCTGTTCCTGGGTCACACTTGAAATTAATAAATGGCTTTGCAAAAATTGGCCACTTCCCTTTTATTAGTATTGTTTGGACTCTTTCTTTGCCCATGGGTGTCCGAGCACAATTAGGTCATGTTTTCTTCTAGCCTGGAAAATAGAAGGTTTTATTTTGTAATGAGATGCTCTGCTCATCCCACGGCTCCTGAAGCAAGGTCTTCAATGCAGGGGGGAAAGCAAATGCAGTGAGCACACTGTGATAAGAGTGGTGTGACTGGGATGTGGATACCCATCATTCAGAGGCACAAAACTCCACACCAGGATTCTCATGGATGCAGTGAAGCCATCCCAAAGCATTTGCTGCCTGATGCAGGTCTAGATTGTAAGCAATCTTAAAGGGCCAAAAAACTGGAGGTTGTCACAGGGAGGCTGAAGCAGGGCCCTGACCATGAGGCAGAGTGGTGGGAGTGGCTCAGAACCCTGAGTTTTGTGTTACAGATGGACCCTTTGAGGTCCATCAAGCAAATATCAACCTGTTTCCTGCTCAAAACTATGCCAAAGTTCCTCTGGAAGAGCGATTCCAAAGGCAGCAGTGGAGAAAGCAAAGTCCTGCTTTGTGTGAGGGGAGGGGAGCAGCCTTCCTCCCATCCCAAACAGAGAGGAGCAGGGCAAGTGGCATTTCTGTGCCCACATTGAAGAGGGATATTTGGCAAGCACCATGTCAGGGAGGATTTCTTGGTGGGCAGAGGAATATTAAGGGGAGTTTGGAGGTTTTCCTTCCCTAGGGGATGTGTGCATGCAAAAAGGGAAAACCCCACAAAAGCTGCTGTGCCTTGCACATCACAACCTTCTTGCCACCCACCAGGAACCTCAGGCCCCTGTTCCCTCTCCAGCATCACCAGTCTCACCCAAATCTTAGTTTGGGGTGTCTGGGGGGATTTGGATGTTAGGCTGTCCCCCCTACTCCTGCTTCACCCGTGGGGGCTGCGTGCCTGGGTGATGGTGACAGCAAAACAAGAGGAGAAAAAAACAAACACCTGCACAGGAGGGGAAAACAATCAAGCCGAGGGGAAGAGAAAAAACCAACCCAAGTTGTCCTCTCATAACATAGAAGCCCTCCTCCCCTGGAAAGAAATAAAAGCCAGAGTGAAATGAAGGTAAATGCCAGAGGTTTGAGCACTGTGCTGCCGAGTGTGTTTTAAAGGTTACCTTTCAGGGGGCTGGAGAGAGAGCGAGAGAGCAGCAGAAAGGGAAGGAGCTGGAGCACTTCCCACTGCCAGGGCCACTCCAGCTCTTAATGGATTTTTATATCCCTGTCTGCTTTCTGTGACACTATTAAAATTGCTTATTTTTAATTTTTTTCTGCCCCCTTTCTTCATCTGGGGGAAGGGGAGCAGGAGGACAAACTCTGCTGCCACAGCAATGTCCAGCTGCACTTCTGCATGGCTGATCTGGAGCAAAACCAAAGTTTTGGGGTAGTTTTTGAAGGAGGAGAGAAAGGAGCTGTGTCTAGGTGTGTGTGCATGCTGGGACAAAAGTCACAGGTTTTAATTACAGGCATGGGGAGGTGACATTTGCAGCGCTTACCTGGTGAGGATAGAGAAATGAGGAGCCTGAAGGAAGGTAAACACCTGTGTATAATGGGAATGCTGTATGGCAGAGCCTCCCTTCGAGGTCCATCTAGCAAATATCATCCCATTTCCTGCTCAAAAGCATGCCAAAGTTCCTCTGGAAGAGCCATTTTGAAGACAGCAAAGTGGAGAATGCAAGGTTCTGCTCTGTCTGAAGGGAGGGGAGCAGCCATCCCAAACTCAGGAGCAAGGGGGAAACCCATGAGTATCTAAGGGTAATACTGAGGGTATCTGCTGTGCTTAGGAATTCTGCTTCCTCCTTCCAGTTCCTCAGCCCTTGGAGTGTGTTTGCTGCCTTTAATTTGATTTCCCTGGCAGAAACTCTGTGCCCAGTGGTGCTGGGAATCCCTCGTGGCCAAACCAGCTCCAGATCACTCAGGAGGGCTGTCTGTCCCAAAAGTCCCATTTCCCCCCTCCTGTCCAGCTGCTGGAAGATGCTGTATCAACAAAGCTTTGTTACCTGCCTGGGTAAGCTCCTTACCTCTCTAAGTGCCTCATCATCAGCTGGGATGGGAAAGGATCTTGGGGTGCTCTGAGTGCTGGGTGAGAGAGATGCCACCCATCCACTGCCACCACCCTGGAGCAAGAGCTCATGGAGAGGAGGCCTGGGGGGACCGGCTGGGATGGTTCAGTGTGCCCTAACAGCATCCCACAGGCATTCCTGATGGGACACAGGGGTGCCAGCCTGGCCAGGGCGGCTCAGGAGGTTGCACAGAGCCCCCAGCACCACGGCAATCCCCACCTCTGCAGGCCCTGCTGGGCACCTTGCTGGACCTCAGGTGGCCTCCCTGAAATGAATTATCACCCTGGCAGGGAGGCTGAAGCCATTTCAGCTCCTGCTGCTCTTATCAGATGCTCTTGGAGCCCGGCAGCAGGGCTGCTCTGGCACTGGGGAGCTGGGAGGGCACGGTGGAGGGGCTGCTCCAGCACTGAGCTCAATTTTAGCTGCTCTCACAGCTCCTGCAGTGAAGGGTTTGTGATAATCACACGTGCAAACAGAGAGAGGGCAGGAAATCCCTTGCATGGGGTGCCCAGGCAGAGCTGGGTCCCTTCCAGTGGTACGTGAGGGCTGCAGAATCCCCTCTCCCACCTGGCCACCAGCTTTCCTCCATGGAAAAGGTTTCAGCAGCAATCCCCCAGCTCTCTAAGAAAATTAACCAAATCTTGAAATCTTTAAGCCAAAGTACTGGTGCTTTCCGTGGTTTTTTGGTGGGTTTGGGTTTGGGGGGGGTTTTGTTTGTTTGTTTTGGGGTTTTTTTTGGTTTTTGGGGTTTTTTTTTTTGTTTGGTTTGGTTTGGTTTTTGGTTTGTTTGGGGGGGTTGTTTGGTTTGGTTTGGGATTTTTTTGTTTTACCTCCAAGGTCTAAGTGATTTTCTTTTACTACTTATTCTCTTGTTCCTTTTGCTCTGATTTAACCTGAAATCCCACCATAAAAACACACTGGAAACAGCAGAGGAAAATAGCAAGACAAGCAGTTATCAGGAATATTTTGAGCTGACAGAGAAGTCATGGAGCAACAGACCAGTGATACCATGGGAAAGGTGTTAGCCTTTTTGGGGGTTTTTTTGCATTTTTTTTTCTTCTGTCTGTTTGGGGTTTTGGTTTGGTTTTGTTTGTTTGAGGTTTTTTTTGCAAGAGCAAGGTTAGGCATCCTCCCTGAAGGGAAGCACCAGCACCTGCTTGGGCTTGTTTGTGGGGTTGCATCTAAGGAAAAAAGGATTGGCACTCAAAAAGAGGAGAAAACCACTGGTCACCCCCTCCTGAGATGATTTGCTGTGTTCCAGTGTATATATTTAGGTTGGGATGAATTTCCCCTGCCTCCCAGCAGCCCAGAGCAGCACCCCAGAGAGCCAAGCCAGCCCTGCAGGGTCCCTAGAGCCCACAGTGACAGCTTAATGTGGCCAGCACTCCCTCAGGACCCGTGTTTATTGCTCTGGGTGACAATGCCACTCCAGGGGGAGGGGGCTGAAGCCACAGGAGCAAGGGAGAGATGGAGATTTAATTGGATAATTCTCACTGAAGCATCTCCTGGTTAACCAGGCAGAACCCCACCCGCATCTTTCCATTATTTTGCATGTTAACAAGGCCTGCACCCCGGGAAGTGGCTGGGGGAGCGTGAGGGGTGATTAAACCTGGCAGCACCACTTCCAGTTATTCCCCAGAGCACTAAAGGGTGGGGCTGGATGTCACTGCTCCCATCCAGCAGCCTTTGGGGCACTGGTGCCCGGCTGGGCTCTTCCTTAGCACGTTCACACATGGGCTTGGAGCAAAATGGACCTGTGGAGGAGCCTGGGTGGCTTTGGTGTCCCCACGTGCAGACAACAGCAGCAGCAGGGAGAGGAATGATGGGGTGTTGGCATGGAACTGCCATCAAAGTCAATAAACAGTTTATTTTGCCTTTCCCCCTGTGTTTGATCAATAACAGCACAAAGCAGGGTGGTGGGAGCAGAATCAAAGAATCATTTAGGTTGAAAAAAGGACCTTTAAAGCCCTCAAGTCCAACCAGCTGCCCCACCCACCACTAAACCTTGTCCCCAAGTGCCACATCCGCGTGACTTTCACATCCCTCCAGGGGTGGGGAGTCCAGCTCTCCTCTGGCAGCCTGTGCTAGTACCTGATGACCCTTTCCATGGAGATTTTTTTTCCTAATATACCTCCCCTGGTACAGCTTGAGGCTGTATCCTCTTGCTGTTTTTTACCTGGGAGCAGAGCCCGACCCCCCCCCGGCTGTCCCCTCCTGGCAGGGAGTTGTGCAGAGCCACAAGGTCCCCCCTGAGCCTCCTCTTCTCCAGGCTGAGCCCCTTTCCCAGCTCTCTCAGCCTCTCCTGGGGCTCCAGCCCCTTCCCCAGCTCCCTTCCCTTCCCTGGACACGCTCCAGCTCCTCAATGTCTGTCTTGAAATGAGAAACAAGTGAAAATGTCTGGACCTGTTTATTTTGCACCTCTATCTATCCAAAACAGCCTGAGTGGGGGTTTCTTTCTCCCAAGGCCAGGCTGGGCACAAACATCAAACCGAGCAGGAAAGATCTCCACGAGAGAGTCACAGGAACAGGCTTAAAAATACCAAAACAATCACTGGAAATTTCTGGACTATTTCCCATCCCAGACAACCTGACCTTCAAGTGGTTGAACTCCCTCCCTCCATTTTAACAGCTGTCAGTGCAAACACAGGGTGGCTGTTCCTGGAAACACTGAGCCATCATCCCCCAAGCCTCCAGAGAAATTCGTGCTGCCCTTGTCCCTCCGAGGAGGTTTCGTTCCAAGAGCTTTGTTTATCTCAGGAGCATCACACTGCTCTCTGGGAGGTTGCCTTCTGCTTTGACCCTCAGGAAATGTCCTGAAAGATGTCACTTGGTGGAGAAGCGGAAATGTGTTTGTCTGGAGAGCTGCAGAATCAGGCTGAGGAAACAAACCCCAGGAAGGTGCAGGAAGAGCCCCAGTTCTCCCCAACAGCCCTAAAAACAGTGGAGAAAGCTGCTGGAGGACCCACTTCTGCCACAGGTCCCCCTAAAAGGTGGATATTTTCCACACTGGAGGGGGAAAATCTGAATAAGAAGCCGATAATCCCCAATTCTCAAAGTGACTGTGGGTAGTAAATTAGCAGCAGCAAGTGGAGGCAGGTGACTCAAGCTGAGTCAGAACGAGTCACAGGGAGCATCCCTCTCCCACAGCCTGGTCACAGCAGCCTCTCATAGGTGTTCTTTGACCAGAGGGAACCTCCCTGAATGCCACCAGGTTTGGTGCTGAGCCCTTCTCTCAAGGTAATTAAAATTAATGGGCTCTCACAGCCTGACTCCATCCAGGGTTCAGATTCCACAGGAGACGTGGTCATAGCAGGAGCTGCACAACTCCCAGTGAGAAGGGGCATTTAAAATCCCCAAGGTCTCCAGTCCAGAGGCAGATTTTAGCCCGGGAGCAGGAGTGGCAAGAGGCACTAGAGACCCCTCAGCAGCACCCTCCTGCTCCACAGCCACAACCTCCATTGCAAACCAGGCACCTCCAGCCCCCACAGAGAGATGTCACAATCTCCAAAACTCCTTTTTCATCATCTGGGTCCAAATTCCAGCAGCTGCTGCCACCCTCCTGTGCCTCTCCCCTTTACCCAGCACAGGGCTGTGGGTGCAAACAGAGACCTCGAGCCCCATTTCAGTGAGAACAGCCCCAAAACAATGAGAACTGCATTAAAGAGACCTGGAGAGGGTCTTTGGACCAGGACATGGAGTGACAGGATATGGTGGGATGTTTCACAGGGACAGGGGGCAGGGTTAGATGGGATCTGAGGAAGAAACTCTTCCCTGTGAGGGCTGTGAGGAACTGAATTTTCAGAAAAGTTTTGGCTGCCCCATCCTTGGGAGGGTTCAAGGCCAGGCTGAATGGAACTTGGAGAAACCTGGGATAATGGAAGGTGTCTCTGCCGTGGGTGATCTTTGAGCTCCTTCCAACCCAAGCCACTCTGTGATTCCATGGCTTCAGGCAGGAAGAAGAGCAGGAAATGTGACTCCAGGCTCATGACAAATAGAAATGCACTGGGATGTGTGGCTGGAGACCCCTGCACCTGTGACCTTCCCAAACCCAGCCTGGCAGGTCCCCCTGCAGAGCCCCGGGGTTGCTGGCAACAGGTAAAGTGCAGGAGGAAGGCGGGCTGTGCCTGGGGAGCAGCGTGTGTCACTCATCAAAGGATGCTCCCAGCGCTGGGCACTGACACACATTGTTAGCAGGGCCAGGCCGAATCAAGAAAAACAAGTGAGATGACACTCAGAGATCAGTAATTCCTCCCCCTCACTCATAACTCTGTCAGCCCTTTCAGCTGGATTGTCAAAATACGTTTGTCATAGAACAATTCCTCCTCTTCTTTTATTTTCTATGATTATTATTTTTTCCTTTCTTTCTGATGCTGGCTGAACTCATCCTTTTGGAGCAAAACCCAATATTCATTTCCTCTCTGGGCAGTTGATTTTATTATTGGCTCACCTGCTCCAGCAGTTGAAAAGCTATAAGACTGGCTGGGTCTTCAAAATTAAATTCTGCTGGATTTTTTTTTTTTTCCCCAGCCTCACGTATTCCATGACTGCAGGTTACTGGCAGGGATTTGAAGACATGCTTGGCAAAAGTACTTTCTGTCTGGGACAGGGATGAGCAAAACAGGAAGCCTGTTTCTCTCTAAATCAGCATCTTTCCAAAGGCTCAGGCTGTTCCAGAGCAACATAGACCTTGCCTGTGCCTTGCCCATCTTTTCCTGGGGATGAAGTGGAGCTCTGGGCAGTTGCCGATGTTCTGTTGGGAAAATAGAGCTAAAAGAGGAAAATGTGGGATACTCTGATGGCTTTTTGAGGGAAGGAAAGCTCCAGCTCACCTTCAGCTCAGCAGCTGGGAGCTCTGCCAGGCTGGGAAGGACTTGGGATGGTGCTTGGTCTTGGGCTTCTTCCCAGGTTCCCCAATTCCTGCCACAGCAGGATGGATTTTGCTGCTTCAGGGACTGTGTAAAAAAGGCCAGGATAAATTCTGCATTCCACTGCCAGCTTTGCTTATTTTAGCTATTTCTCTTCCCTGCTGGGAGAAGAGAAAGATCTTGGGATAAGGAGGGAGAGATCCATATGTCCCATTGCATCGTTACCACAGGCTCTCCCCATCCAGACCCAAAATGCTCCAAGGGCTGTGTGAAGCTCTTGGAAACTCCAGGTCTGCTGAATTAAACCCCTCACCTTTCTTTGGGCAGGAGGATGTCACCTCTGTCCTGCAGCTGGAGGGCAGGAACAGAGCCCTTGTCCCCTCTGACACCCCTTTCACCTCCCTGGTGGTATTCTCTGCCTCACTTGTCCATGCACCTCTTTTCCACGCCTGTCTTTTCTGCAGGAATCCTGGAGGAGACATTGGCACCCTGGGAGCTGCCTACAACTGCTGAACAAAGGGGCCAGGAGCTGACCTGGTTGTTTCCCAGCAGGAAATGTGTTTGCCAACAAACACAGAGCTCTCAGTGCCCTGGTACCGTGGAACTTCTGCCTCCTGTCCTACCTGGAAGTGGCAGCCACGAGACAGCGCCAGCAGCAGGAGCCGGTGTTCTTACTGGAAGGAATATTTTTAGCCTGGCAAGGCGTTGCCCTGGGGGGTTTATGCCTTCAGACAGTTTATTCCTTCCTTCCTTCGTACCTTGGTCTGTCACAGCCAGCACAGGGAATCTCTGGCAGCCCAGAGAGGCAGGGATGGCACCGGCACCATCCCAGTGCGTCCCCAGACGGGATCCAGATGGATCCGGACCTGCCCGCCTGGGTCGAGGCTGTGGGCACGTGTCAGAACAGGAAAATCAATCACAGCCGAAAATGAGAGGGAAGGGAAGTGTGAAGAAAACCCGGTGGGTGTCAGACGAGCCCCATCCCCCTGCCCCGAGGCTGCCCTGAGAGATGTCCCGAGTGGATAACGCCCAGGGAGGGGCTGCACCGAGGTGCACCCGTGGATTACTGCCCTGGAGGCTGAGGGAGCTGGGGGTGTTGGATGATGCTGCCACTGCTCCCCGAGCTGCCGGGAAATCCCTCACTGGGATCGGGTATGCACAGGGGAGGGGGGCATGCACCCACCCTTCCTCCAGGCTGGCATTTCCCCGGTGATCGTCCTGGTCAGCCAGGGGCAGGAGGATGAGGAGCAATATGAGCTGTTATCTGTGCTCCGGAAGGTCGGCTGAAGAGGGGTCATGGGCTGGCAGGCATTAATTACCAGCTGCAATCAAGGAGTGGACAGGACCGGCCTCATTAGTGGGACTGGGATGGCCCGATCTGGGCTGTGCTTCTGTGCCTGCTCACCTGGAGCTGGCTCCCAAACTAGCCTGAAACCCAGCAGAAGAGGAAAAATCCCAGTGGAGTGCATGCAACACCTGGATTTTAGGATGAAGATGCCCCAGGGGATGTGGAGGATGCCAGAGGATGAGTGGCTGGCTGGGAAAACCTCTCTGCCCGCATCTCTGCGCTCTCAGGAAACACAAAGCAGTTGCTGCCTTTGTGCTGGTCTTTTATCAACCTCAAGCGCCGTCCCCTTGATAAATAAAGACCTCCAGGCTCCCAAAATTGGCACTCCCAGCCTCCCACCCACCCTGCAGAGACCTTGGCTGCGCTGCCCAAGGCAGGAGCAGCCGGGACAGGGAGTGGAGATGGGGTGGCGGGCGGATCTGGCACTCAGAGTGCACCAGATCAGGTGATTATTTCATCCTTTTGGGGCCAGGAGGAAGCAGTTGCCGTGTGGCAGTGCCTGGGTTTACCTGGAGGGTGCAGCTGATGAATAGGAGCGTTTCACTGCCGCAGGCTGAGCCACGCAAAGCTCAGGAGGGTTTTTTTCCTGAGCTGCTCCATTAACACAGACAGACAGCAACGCGAGCTGCTGACACCGGGGTTAATTAAATCCATCTCTCCATCAATTCTTATTCAGCTATTATCGATGGTCATTAGATCAGCGACAAAGTGACAAGCAAACAGTAATAGACTCGTCTTAACCCTTGTGGTGCTGGAGGAGGGGAAGTGCTGCAGGTGAGTGGGGACGTGGCTTCTCCGCTCAAATTCTCTCTGTTCTCCCTTAGGTCATCCCACCTGCATCTGAGTGAGTCCTCTGGGCAGGCCAGGTCACCAGCCCCATTCTTCCAGCAAGGGCTCTGTGCTTGTGTCCCTCTCTGTCCTTCTCCCATAGCTTCATGGCCCAAGGTCATACAGCCCCAGAAGGGTTCGGGTTGGAAGGGATTTTAAAGGATCTTCTTCAATCTCCCTGCTGTGGGCAGGGACACCTTCCACTACCCGAGGGTGTTCCAAGCCCCACCTAACCTGGCCTTGGACACTTCCAGGCATCCAGGGGCAGCCACAGCTGCTCTGGACACCCTGTGCCAGGACCTCACAAGGGCTGCACTGTTCCTCAGGGATGCTGGGGACAGCAGAGTCGGTGACATGAAGGCTGAAAGCAGCAAGGTCCCACTGCCATGGCACAGAGGGGGCAGGATGGACTGGGGCACCTGCACCTTAGTGTTGGTCCTCTGGATCACAAAATCTCCCTGGTCACAAAATCCCTCTGGTCACAAAGCTGCCCCAATCTGCCAGGCAGAGCAATGGGGTGATGCAGGGACCCACAGAGCTGCTGTGCACACCTGAGCAACCACGAGAATAAAAAATCCGGGATAACTCCACCCATGAAAGGACTAGAAGAAGAATAAGAGAACATTCAGCTCGCAGAGCTCTTGTAGGAGGCAGAGCTGCTCCCTCTCTGCCCCCACGCCCGTGTCCTGCAGCCCCTTCCAGTGCCACTCACACTTTCCCAGCCAGGCTCACGGGGAAAAGCTGCTGCTGCTGCTGCTCTCCTCCCTCTCCCCCTCTGATTAACAGCTTAAATGAGAACTGAAGGCTGCCCAAGGGCTGCAATACATTTTCATGCTCCCGCCGCTGCAGCCAGCAAGGCAATGTCCAGCTCCCTTCAAGGTCATTCACAACCTTCAAGTGACTTTCCAGCACTTGTGTCCTGTGGATTTAACTCCTGGAGGGAAGAGATAGGGTCTCGCTGGCAGTGCTGGGGCTTGGGGCTGGCTCACGTGATGATGGGCTGTGAAATGTCAGCAGTAAAATAAACATGTACTTTTGTGGAGGTAAATAACTCATACAGGAATTTTTTGTCTGCTTGCACATCATAGAATCACTGAACAGTTTGGATTGGAAGGGACCTTAAAGATCATCTCATTCCAATGACCAGGGACACCTTCCACTATCTCATGTCGCTCCAAGCTCCATCCAACCTGGCCTTGGGCACTTCCAGGGATGGCTCCTCTTCCACCCCTCTGTGCCTGTATTTTACCACCCTCATTGTAAAAATCTTATTAACTGTGTGTAAGGTGACAGCCTTACATACAATAAATACATTTTAAAAATATATTTGTTACCCTCTTACAATCTTCCTTGTTCTTGTGCTGTTGGAATTGCTGTGGCTGTGTTGGTAGGGATGTGATTTTTCTGGAGAAGATGCCTGAAATCCCTCCTTCCAACCTTCGATGCAAGGACAAGGTTTCTGAGTGCTGGCACAAGTGCCCCATCTGTGCTGGCAGGGGAGGTGTGTGTTCCTGCAGGATTGCCTGGGATTCCTGGAAGCAGTGAATGGCTCAGCACTGGTTCAGGACACGCTGCTGCATCGTCACTGTTTGTGCAGGGCTCAGAGATCTCAACGTGTGCTGCAAATAGCTTTCCTTGTGTCGCTCTTCACAGTGGCTTTTAACACCTGCAGAAGCTGCAACGTGCTCGAGAGCTGGTGTAGAAACAATTTATGAGCTGGTGAAGCTTTCCTTGCCAGAGTGGATTCCCAGGAGTGCATTCCCAGGGGGAAAAGGAGGCAGGATCTTGTTGCAAGGTGAATGAGTGACACGCCTCTGTCTCCAAATACAGAGAAGGACCTTCTGGGTGGCATCCCAGCACAGGGCAGGGACGATGGAATAGGTGATCTTCAATGCCCCTTCCAATCCAAACCACTCTGGGATTCCAGATGTCTCTAACCATCCCCCTGTGCACATTGCCAAGGTGGTGTTTTATCCTTGGATGGGCACATTAGGGAACATCCTTTATTCCTGAGGCAGGGGGAAAGCAGCACAGAGAGATGAAAGTTGATTCCAGCTGGAGGGCTGATCTGAAGGGCAGAGGGATTGGCCCTTCAGCACAGCCCCGATCCAGGAATGTGCCTGTGTGTGGTGGGGATTCAGCTGAGCCCGAGCCCACAGCACTGGGAGAGGGAAGAGAAGAGGTGGCTGGGTGTGAGCAGGGGGCAAACACTGCTGAGCCAGGCCTGAGCTCATCCCTGCTCTGGGAAGGGAGTGTGGCTTTGCTCAGCAGCTCAAACCTCACACACATCCCTCCCCTCCCCAAAAGGGAAATAATTGCCATATTCATTTGTGGAGGGAAATAATCGCTTCATTCATGACACAAAGTCAATTTCTGTCCAGAACCAGAGGGAGCCCTGCACTGACAGAGGGAATTTCAAGGAGAGCACCAGCCAGCCTGGCATTTGTGTCCTCAATTAAAAGCGAGACGAAGCCAGCAGTAAGTTGTGGGGGCTTTTCTTTTTCCATCTCCCTCTGTGTTTTTTGCACATCAAATCAGATATCAGCTAAAATGTTCTGCCTTCTCCAGCTCAGGCTAGGGGGAGAGAAAAGGTCTCCTTTAACTTTGTTAGCTGCACTCAAATCAAAAGATGACTGAGGCAGGAGCTCTTTCCCTCATTTCATGGCAGCTAGGCGTGGATTCATGGGCAGATAGGGGCAACTTCTTGGTCATTTAGTGGGACCAGGAGAGGCACAGGGCAAGTGCTTCACACAGGTGAAATTGTTTATAGGAAGTGAAAGCAAAAAAAATTTTAGAAAGTGCCTGGGGCCACCGTGCTGTGGGAGATGGTGTCAGTAATGTGGCTACTGAGTGGAAAATGAGAGTCCTGGGTGAGGGGGAGAGGGCAGCTGGCATCCTGCAGTGGGAGCAGAGGTGCTCTAAATTATAAACTGGAGTTAAATTATAAACTGGACCCTTTGGAATGGCTGCTGGGCTCTGGGATGGCTCTGGTTGAGTGCCCAGCATCTCTCTGCAAAAGGCATCCCGTGCTCCACCTGGATTGCCCTCTGGTGCCACTCTCATGTCACCTGCCCCCAGAGGGATGCTGGGGGCACTGCTGGCTCACCTGGAGCAGAGGGAAGGGGATCCCTGCACGGCCTAGTTGATAGCTACTAAATTACATGGGAAAAGAGGCAGCTGGAAGTGGTTGGTTGTGTAAATATATCAGGTTTTGCCCTTCTGCACCACCAGGGGTGTCAGGGGTGATCTGTGATAGAAAACTAATGGAGCATCGATGCCAGGGGTGGAATATTTCAGGAGGAGCCATGTCCATCGTACAGGGCTTTTCTGAAATCTTTACCCACCGTTGGGTAACCTCGAGAGGGGTGTTCAGGAGTTTGTTCAGCAGCAATGGGAGCAGGGGGGTCGGGGCTGTGATATCCTTGTGTGAGGCTCAGCACATCCCTTTGGATGGGGCTGTCCAGCTCAGGGAATGTCACAGAATCATATAATGGGTTTGGCTGGGAAAGAGGCCTCACAGACTACCTAATTCCAACCCAAATATCCTTAGGGCCCTCCATAGGACAAACTTTTCCTGCCTCCAAAATCAAGTGCAGGATGTAAAGCTCAACCCTAGCTCCATCTTCCTCCCTGCATCCCTCAGAGCATTCTTAGCCCGTGTTTCTCCTGAGCACTGGCTGAACCCACCCCCTGAGCCTCACATACTCGAGAACCATGGAGAACAGGTTTGCAAAGCCGTTTTTTTTGTCTTCCAGGCTGACTTTTAAGCACCAGCACCTGGCTTCAGCAGGTAGGCTGTCCTTGTTTGAGGGATCTGAGCTGGAGGTTTGGGGCCAGGTTGGGAACAGCCAGCCCAATCCACGAGCATTTGCACCACGGGTGGAAGCTGAGAGCAGCTCCCAGCCTGGTGAGTGGAAAAGTCCTGCTGGTTTGCAGCTATTTTGAGGTAAGGCATTAATTGAGGACCAGGGGAAAACAATAAAGCCATCCCCAAAATAGAAGCTGTCAAAATGTCGTTGCTAGGAGTGAAGCTGAGCCTGATTTAAGGGGGGGCGGGGGTTGGTTTTCTTTTTTTGTTTTGTTTTTGTTTGTTTTTTGGGGGGTTTGTTTGTTTTTTTGTCGTTGTTGGTTTTACTTTTGTTTTTTTGTTGTTGTTGTTTGTTCGTTTGGGGGTTTTGTTTGTTTGTTTGGGGTTTTTTTTTCCTGTTGTAGGGCTTCAAAGCAGCTGTAAGGGGGCCCAGGTTTGGGGGTTTCTTTGCTCCCACCAAAGCCAAACTTCCCAAAGATGTCCCCTGTGCCTGGAGCTGGCGCCGGGCAGGCAGCGACAGCCGGGCACGCGTTAGGGCTGATGCTTTACCCTGACATTTAGAAGATGCCTTCGGGGCCCTTTGCATTTGCTGCTCCGAAGATTTGCTTGTTTGTTTTGGAAATTAGCAGCGTTCAAGCTTTTTTTTTTTTTTTTTTTTAATTGAGAAAGCCTCTAAGAAAAAGGAGGTTTTCACATGGAGGATGGAGGTTTGGCAGGGTTTTGCTTCCAGGATGGAGAGAGAGGAGGGATTTTTAAGGAGTAGTTTTGATGTTTCATGCACAAAAGCAGTGTCAATGTAGCACTGGGTGTGTGGTTCTGGGAGCAGAACCTCCTGCTGCATCAATCCTGGAATTCCTGCAGCTGGGACCTGGGGAAGGTCAGCATCCCAACGAGGCTGACTTCTCCCAGCAGCCCCAAGTGGGAACAGGGTGGTTATGCTTCTCCTACCCCACCCTGCCTCTCCATAAACAGCATTTCATCTGAAGAAGCAAGATGAACACCAGTGAGGGCAGAAAGGGAGGAAAAATCCTGCTCTGCTTCCTGTCCCACCCCCAGCTGGGCACATGTGGTGGCCAGTGAGGGCTGTTGGTGTCAGAGCCCCTCCTGCAGAGTCCTTTTGGGTTGTTCCCATGCCACAATTCCCAAGAACCCTTCAGGAAAAGCAGTCTCCTTCCACCAATATTATGTCACAGCACTTGCCATCTTTTTTTTTTTCCTTCCCCCCATGCAGAAAGCTGCAAATGGAGACCCTGAGGCGCCCGTGTAGAGCCGAGAAAGCTCGGGTATCTCTCTTTTAAAGATATATTTTCCATTTTGCAGTGTTCAAACACCATCTGCTGTTTTGCACGGCGGCGCTTTCACAGGAGGGGAGCATTTTTAGGTGTAAATTGTTCTTTAAAGTACATATTGACAGTGCTGGAGGCTGGAGAGGCTGGAAAAACCCCATGGAAAATACCACAGCCCTGGTCTGTAATGGCCACCCTCACTGTGGGGGGGCTTCAGGGATAGATGGGATATTGGGAAGGAATTGTCTTCTGTGAGGAAGGCCCTGGCACAGGTTCCCAGAGAAGCTGTGGCTGCCCCTGGATCCCTGGCAGTGTCCAAGGCTAGGCTGGAGAGGGCTTGGAGCAGCCTGGGACAGTGGAAAGTGTCCCTGCCATGGCATGGGGTTTGGAATGACTCTTTGAAGTCCCTTGAAACCCAAACCGTGTAGGACTCTGTGAATCAAGGCCAGTGTCACCCCAAAAAAACCCCTTGCACTTATAATAATCAACAGCCAATGCTGCCTGTGACATGTAACTTTTGGAAGATTGTGGTTATTCGGAGCAACAAGGCTTCATTTCAGAGGAATACTCCTGGCAAAAAGCAGGATAATGATACCACCCCTCAGTTAATCCTCTGTCTCTCTTTCAAGGCAAATAAAGCAACAGCAAGTAACTGGTGAAGAAACTTAGTCCCTGATCTGTAGCACTTCAAGCAAATACAATTACAGTAATTACAGCTGTCGGGTGGCTGCTCTCCCATTCCCTGTGCCATGTCCCTGGGATGGAATGACTGCAGCCCTGCCCTGCCCCACCGTTACCTGGCTGTCTCATTGCCACCTATCACCTCTTTTATTTCAGGAGCTGTAATTCATGTCAGGCCAGGTGAACCCACAGTGCAGCAGCCTCTTGCCCAGCCTCTCCAGGAAGATGCTCCCAGCTCCCTGCATGGTCCAGGCTCAGGCACATTCCACAGATCATCCCCAGCCAAGTACAAACGATGATTTTCACATGTGATCTTCATTTTTTCTCTAATTTTTTCTGTTTCATCTTCCCTTTTTTTTTCCCTTCTGCTGTTCCAGGTTCGTGCTGGCAACAGCAGCCGCTGTGTTTTGACGAGTTAATAAACATCTCCCCCAGGAGCCAGGGAGCTCCAGCATGCTCTGCTTCACTGTGTTTTACGTCTGACTAACAGAGTTTGCTGAGCAAGAGGTGTTTTTCTAATCTGAGAACTCGATGCCTCACGTTTCCCACCTCTCCCTGGAGCTGCTGTGCTTCCCTGCTGACACCTTGATGCTTCTGTTATCTCCTGGAGAGCAGCCCAGCCCTTTCTGCCACCCCCAGCCCTGAGTTATCACTTGGATCCCCCACCTTGGAGCCCTTTATCAGCCTTGAGAGTTAAGACAGCAGTGTTCACCTTGCTCTGGGACCTGTGTGCTCCCATGGCACAGGATTCCTGTGCTGACAAGCATTCCCTTCGCTGCTGGAAGGGCCACCAAAACCACCACCCACAAGGTGCTGCTGAACTCCAGGGCTCTGCACTGCTGACACACCTTGTCTTGCTCGTCTGAAGCACCTCCATTGCATCTCCATGAACACAGAGCCCCACAACCTGTGGGTTTGTCAGCCTTGCTGACCAAAATCCAAGACTTCTCCATCGTTTTTGGGCCAGCATGTGAGGAAAGACTTGGAAACCTGAAGAGCAGGCACAGATGGACACTGCTCCAGAACCTGCTGTTAGTAGGATACCCCTCAGGGCTGCATGCACCTGGAGGTGGCTGCTGCCTCCTGCCTTTTGGCAAGAAGGAGCAAATCCATGGAAGTGGCACAAGGCAGCCCCGGGAAGGCAACACATGGTCCACAGAGCCAAATTGCCAGTTACAACTTGTAGAACATTATTGCTCGTGAATTATGGATGGTTATTGCACCTTCTGGACCATAAATTATTGAGCTGACACAGTGGATGGAGAGCCAGGAGCAGGGGCCATGCTTGTGGCAGGCAGGTCTGGAATGTGGCATCTTTATAGGGAGTGGGGGGAGTTTTTATTCCCCCTTTCCTTCCTGAGCAAGAGCATCTCAGCTGTGGGAACAGCAGAGCCCTGCTCACTCTGTGTCACCCAGCCAACTGTGATGGCAGCCCCAGCCAAAAATCCCTGGTGAGGGGTCCTGGAGAATTCCTGCACTGGGACAGGGACAGAAATCCCTCTCTGCCTGATCCTGTGGCATCATCATGGGCACTTCTGAGCCCAGTAACCTCTCCTTGCCCTCAGGGGGATTTGGGGCATGGCTTATTTAGGTGATCACATGCTATTTATCTCCCAGGCTGTGCTGGTCCAGCACTCCTGGCAGGGCATGACAGGTCTGCTGAGCCCCTTGTCCAACATGTGCTGCCAGCAGCCTTGGGCTTTGGGGACTCCCTGAGGTGGCTGTTCCATCATGTTTAACAGATCTGGACAGACCCCTGTGCCCCCTGAGTTTGCCTAAATGCTTTCTGGGGGCCACTTAGGCTGCAGATCTCCATGGCACCCTGTGGCAATGAGTTCCATAATTTAATCACAGGTGGCATGGAAGAAGCACCAGCTTTTGTTTGTCCCTAAATCTGCTGCCCTGTAACTCAATTTGGACACTCCTGGTTCCTCTCTTGGAAGAAATGGGGAATTATCACTGCCTCTGCACCTGCTCCACAGCGCTGCTGCTTTTATACTGTCCTGCTGTGGCTTTTCTTCCCCTCTCCCTTATTCATCCCTCCTGGCAATTTCCAGCTCTCCTGCCAGCTCTGCTTCACACAAAAGGTGGAGATGGCAAGGTCTCTGCTTTGCTTGGTGACTGTGCTGATCTTCCTTCTCCCCTGCTCTCTTCCAGATCCTCGGGAAGGCAAAGCTGACTCTGGTCCAGGTGCTGACAGCTCCCTCTGGAGCAAACCCTGGTCTCAATGAGCCCTCAGGGCATTTCCTGGTGGTTTGGGGTGCTCACTCCTGCCTGTCAGCTCCCTGTGTGCACACGTGGAGCTGTTCCCGGCCACCCAGCCCAGCCCCTGGCACAAGAAAGGGTTCCTAACGTGGGTTATGGTCACCTTGGGAATCACCATCCCCTAAGCAGGCTTTCCTGGCCCCAGGGGAGCAGCTTTCACCTCCACCCTCCTGTGGGACACAGATGCTGTGAAGCACAACCCAAGGAGGAGGACAGAGGTGACACAATGGTCCAAGAGGATGCAGGGGGATGGGGTGGGAGTGGTTTGTGTCTGCTTCTCCCCATGCCCAGCAGGATTTCCATCTCATCTCAAGCTGAAGCCAAGGAGACTCTGGAGTGGGGGGAAAGTGAAGCGCTCTCCCTAATCGAATCACACGCCAGTGTCACTTGTAAAGCTCTGCAAAGCAGAAAGGACTTGGGAGCCACTGAACCACAAACTCCTGCTCCCTCCCCAGTGCCTCTCTGGAGATCCTGCCTCTCTTCTCCATCTCTTGCCCATGAGCTCAGTCTGGGAGGGAGCCAGGGCTCAGAGATTTTGTCCCCCACGCCTGGTGCAGGCCCTGCATGCCAGGTATCCCATGGGCTGGAGGATTTGGGGATATGTAAGTGGTGTTTCCATCATCTTGGGGTGTTCTGCCCTCTCTGGTCGTGTCCTGACAGGGAGGGCCCCCAGGCATGCATGATGTCCTGCTAACCAAGGGGATCCTCTGCATCCTCAGCTTCCATGAGGGTGCTGCATCTTCTCCTGAGCCTTGCTCAGCTCCCTCAGAAGCCCAAATCAGCCCAAGCATGGAATGTTCCTCCCTGGTTGGAGGTGAGGGGCAGGACAGTCCCTTGCCTTCACCTCCCTGCTCTGAGGTTAAAGGGGTAACCTGGGGAGCCCTAGTGTTGGGGGGGGACCCCAGGGAGAGGGAGAAGGAAGGGAGGGGGCTCTCACCCTCAGAGAGCATGGGAGGGAATCAGGGAATGGTTTGGGTTGGAAGGGACTCTAAAGATCACCTTGTTCTAACTCCTTGCCATGAACAGGGACACCTTCCACTGTCCCAGGCTGCTCTAAGCCCCAGTGTCCAGCCTGGCCTTGGGCACTGCCAGGGATCCAGGGGCAGCCACAGCTTCTCTGGGCACCCTCTGCTAGGGCCTGCCCACCCTCCCAGGAAAGAATTTCTATCTTACATCTCCTCTAAATCTCCCCTCTTTCTGTTTCAAACAGTTCCCCCATGTCCTATCTCTACCTGCCCAGGGAAGCTGGCCCATGGCAAACTGAGGGGACACACTGGCTCCATCCAGGTGATCCAGGTGTCCCCCAGCAACAACCTCCCTGTCAAAATACACCGGGCCACCTGTTTTGCACAAAAACCTGCTCTGTCCTCCTCCAACCTTCTTTCTGCCCTGACTCTCCCTGTGTTTTATAGAGAAGCAAATTCCCTGTCCTCTCCAGGCAGCATCCAAGACTTCTGTGAGGCAGTAACAGCATCCTTGCAGTAGGTCTGTCAGCAGGAATTTCTGCAGCCTCTCTGGCTGCTTCCAAACCTCTCAGGTGAGGAAATCATCAATAGTAGGGGGAAAAAATGAAATGATCCACGGCTAACTCAGTGTTTACTTTCTGCCTGGTAACAACAAGCTCCCTGTTAAAATTCCCTCTTCAACCAAAAGCAGGGGGATTTCAGCCCGGCTGGATTCCCAGAGGAGAGAAGGGGTAAGAGGAGATGTGGCAGGGTGAGCTGGCGGGGAGACAATGCCAGGGATCAGGGCAGCAACATCCCAGGGAAATCAGAGCTCTCTGCAAGGCTTTTCCATGCTGGGGAAGCCCTTCCCAGCGCCTCGACCCCACATTTATCAGTAGCTTTGCTGAATATCCCCTCTTTTTCCCCTGTGTGCTGTCTTCAGATGCTCTCTCCTTCCTAAGGCCTAATTAGGTTGGCAGGACTGTTTGTCCCGATAGCACAGCTATGGATAATGCCATGCAAATTGCCTCCAAGACCTCTGAACCCCCAAATAAAAAAGCACCTCTGGCTACCCCTGGCTGCAGCCTTTCCAGCCGACCATGGCTGCAAATGACGTCTGAGGGCTTAAGAGAACAAGCTCTTTTTAAAAAAAATAAATAAAATTGCCCTTCTTCCCACTGATTTTTTTTTTTTTTTAACTGTAAAGATGTCTTGATAACTTGGTGCCAGCAAGCCCAGCCTTATCCCAGATCACTGAGGTATTTAGTGAGGAGCGAGGTCTGAGAGAAAAGGAATCAACAGAGGATGTTTCAGCCCACCTGAGGTCTGCTCTGCCTCCCAAGTTCGGGTGGGGACAGAAACCCACCCCTCCCCTGACGGTGCGGTCGGAGCTGAAGGGCGCCGCGACCTCGAATCCCAAACAAGTGAGTCTTTGTCTCACCTCCTGATTAAGCCCTGGGAGTTTCCTCTGCTTATTATTCATCTGAATGCCATCCTTTTTTTAACGCTTTCCTGCACCCTCTCCCTCCTGGCTGTGCCGGAGACCCGAATGTCCAGCCCAGCGAGGTCCCTGCTCAGGTGCCAGCTGTGTTCCTCCCTTTGGGAGCAGTCCCTCCCTTTGCCTGGTGCAGAATGCCAACCACTCCAGGCTGCCAGGGGCCCTTTCCCACGTGCCATCCGCTTTCCCCTGGCTGCACGCAGCCCTTCTGGAGCTGATGGCAAGAGCTGGACCCTGCCGGTCCCTCTGAGCCCGGTGCAGCTCCTCACACCTCGGATCGGCGGCTGGGAGCGGTCCTGCTGCGCCGGGAGTTTGATTGACACGTTCCTGCCTGGCCATTAGAGGGAAAACGAGGGCTAGTGCGTAAACACCTGGGAGGAAAACCAGCCCTTTGCCTTTAATGATAGTTTGTCATGTCGTATTTTTCTCAAATTGCGCAACAGGGGTAAGTGAACCCTTTATTTGCATCGCTTTAATTCGTATTTTGAATACCACACCACCTTAAACGCTGCCTGGTTTAACCCACCCGCTCTCGCTCATCTCTACAAAAGGGACACTCTGCTTCCCGGAGCAGGCTCTTTGAAATTCCACTCATCTGGCCCGATCCAGCCGGAAAACACCTTTTTGTCCTGGTTTATTTTCCCAGAGCTCTTACCCTCAATGCCAGCACTGCTGGGTTTGCATCAGGTGCATCCCCTCTCCTCACTGCCCAGCCAGGCTCCCTCGACAGAAACTGGAAATGAGATTTATTTTTTTTTTTTCCTGCTCTTCAGCCTTTTCTGGCATGTCCCACCGCTCTGTAAATCCCGGCTGAAGTGCAGCCCAGTGTGGGATGCTCGAGGAGTTAGCACTCAAGGCAGCTGCATCACCAGTGATGTGCAGGTGGCCCAAGCAGCGTGCCACCAGCACTTCCCGATTTTTGAGGGTGCCTCTGGCTGAGGGACAAGGCGGCAGAAGCAACCTGGGCAGCAGGAGGAGCTCATGACAGCTCCGGAAGGTGCATTTTCATTTTTGGGTGAAGATTTGCATGCAGCATCCCCACGGAACATCCTATCGGGTGTTTGCACTCTGCTGTGAAGGTGACGAGCCCTGGGAGCCAGCCCGTGGCTGGAGAGGCTCCCTGAGCCCGGAGAGATCCGGCGCCAAAGCCACGGCCCCGGTTGCACCGGGCTGGCGGCGAGGCACGGGCTGTAATTACCGCCCGTCTGCCAGGGCGCCTTCGCCCCCACTGCCCTACCCCGAGGAACCGAGCAGCTGCCAGCAATTAAAAATAGTTTGCAGTTCCCATGCTAGTTTAACCATTTCTAGGCAGCCGTGGATGGCAGCCCCTTCTTCCTCGGTGGAAAAGAGGGTCTTGCTGGCGCTCTGATTGCACAGACAGTGCTGTAGTGTGTGGCTTTGCTGAATTTGGGGGTCTCTCTCCCCCCAAAAAAGCGTTGCTGAGCCCTTTGGCCAGGGTGGGGTTTAAACCCATTCGCTGGAAAATCGCAGCCCCACCAAAGCCTGCAACCCCGAGTTTGTTTACAATTGTTCACAAGGAGGGAGATGTGGGCATATCATGGAGTGGTTTGGGTTGGAAGAGACCTTAAAGATCATTTAGTTGCAACCCCCTGCCCTTGCTAGGGACACCTTAAACTATCCCAGGTTGCTCCAAGTCCTTTCCAGACTGGTCTTGAACACTTCCAGGGATCCAGGGACAGCCACAGCTTCTCTGGGCACCCTGTGTCAGGGCCTCCTCATCCTCACAGGAAAAAATTCCTTTTAATATTTCCTCTAAACCTCTCCTCTTTCAGCTGAAAAGCATTCCCCCCATCCTTGTACTATGTGCCCCAGCAAAAAGTCACTCTCCATCCTTTTTATTAGCCCCCTTTGAAACCAAAAGGCCACATATCAAGGAGCCCTTGCAGGATACCTGCCCCAGTGCTTGAATTTTACCTTTTATTGTCTGTATGTGTCCACATCTGTTACTTTTATGCTCCTGCAGGTACATCCTGCAGCCTGGATTTTACTGCCCATTTTTGGGGGTGGGGTGAGAGGACAGGTACAAGAAGGATGGAGAGAGACTTTTTAAAGGAGCATGTAGTGACAGGACAAGAGGGAACAGCTTCAAACTGAAACAGAATGGGGCTGTTATGGGAAGGTGGGGAGGGCCTGGCACAGGGTGCCCAGAGAAGCTGTGGCTGCCGCATCCCTGGAAGCGACCAAGGCCGGGTTGGACGGGGCTTGGCTCATCCTGATGTGGTGGAAGGTGTCCGTGCCGATGGAAGGAGATGATCTCGCAGTCCCTTCCAACATAGCCATTCCCCGATGCCGTGGCAGGAGCGCAGCAGGACGCTGCTGAAGGATTCCTTGGGGGGCTCGGCTGGCGTTGCGCGGCTCCCCCTGCTGCCCGCCGCTCCCCACTGCGGGATGCGCGCCCGGCTCCCGGCTGGGCTGGACCCGCGCATCCCGGG
>VWYP01002261.1:0-85474 GCA_013400435.1 Pycnonotus jocosus | reverse complement strand
CTTCAGCAGGAAAAGGATTTGTTTTGCCTACCTACTCTGTGAAGAGAGCTGACTAGCACTTACTATGAGGCTCAGAACTACACCCCTAGGCAGCACAGAATCTGCAAATATGAAAGCTAAAGCTGAAGGCATCAGTATGCAGAACACAGTTAGCACTGACCAGAAAGTTATCCACTGGTTTAGACCCTTTAAATCCACAAAAATGAATGAATTGTTGCCATTTTTGCTGAATGGGTTTCACAAAATTAATACCAAAACAAATGTATTGCCTTCAGTATGATCGATGTTGTGGCATGAAGAAAGGATGAGAAATGTATGGAGTAATTTGCTTTCACTTGCAGAAAAAACAGCTGCATTGAAAATCTATCAGGAGAAAATTAAAGTAAGGCTGAAATAAGCAGCCACGTTAGTCTTCAGTAGCAATGCTGAAACCGAAAAAGTGAAGGCTTTGAAAATTTGAAATGCTAATGAGCAATAGAAAAGAATAGCCAGTTTAATTTAATTTTGATACTGTATACAAAATGATGTTCTATCTTAGTAGAATAGACCATGTGACAAAATTTCTCTTTCTATTTGTATCACAAGATTGCTTCCTTTCACTTTACAGAAGAGTGCTGTTTTGTTACTCCTTAGTAACCATCCTCACTGAGATGCAAACATTGATCTCTATCCTGTTTCATGTGTATTTTAATGAATTTCATAGGTTTTACATTCAAGTCTTAATTACTTTCATATAGAATATTCTGCATACAAGAAGGGGGGAAATCTGAGTACATTGCCTCAATAATCCTACTGCATAAATCTGCTACCATGGAAGATCTAAATGGATTGCATTTTTAATTTGCCATGAAGCAAAGATGAAAACTAAGTGTGAAAACGATTTTTATATTTGGAGACTAATATTTAAAAAATTAGAGGCTTTCATTTCTCATGAAAAGGCAGTGATGGCTGTTTTCAGCATGAAAATGAACAGCAAATTGTTCTGTAAGTTTAATTACTTTTATTTAAAATTATATAAATTAACAGGCTTCATCAAGCACATGACAGTCTGCCTATTTGCATGCTAAAGAAAATGGATATTTAAATATGAGAGCACTGTGCTGAATTTCTGAAAGAAATAGGGACCAGATCCAGTAAAACTGATGAACTGGTTCTGCAGAGACTGGGATGTGAGAAGACTGAGGCTGCTTAATCCATTCTTTAGGCAACAGCTCTGTAAATGAAAGCTGCATGCTGTTCCAAGGCTCCCTGTCACAAGAGCTAGGAGAACACAGGTACCTCAGAAGAAGATGCAAACTCATCTTGTTTGGATGGGAAGCTGCTGAAATCTGTGCAGAAGTGCTTCAGGCCATATGAAATGGAAACACTGCCCTCAGGCATGTTTCTGCAAGGCCTTCTGCTTCCTCAGTGTGGATGCCTCTGGCCTCTTCAAATCCAAAAGCCGCTTGAAGATGTCCACTTGAAGACAGGTATCTATAACCTTTCTTCCAAAGGAGTGAGTTCTCCTTACAGGAGGGAAAATCAGATATTTCTACAGCTGCATATTTCTTTAAGCTGTGCATCTTAGAGCAGCTCCTCCATCGGTGCTTCAGGCCAAAGAGATTCAAACTCACATCTCCCTTCCTAGGCTCCTTTGGCAGGTGAGGACACTCCAACATTCCTTAGGAGAGGGAAAGACAGTGGGAGAAAATAACTACAGACCTGCTGACTAGTGCATACCACTCTCAGACAATAATGTAGAGGTTTTTTAGGCTGTTTTCTGACATGAATCCCTCAATGTAAACTTCTGGTAGAGAGTGCTGTCAAGTGGGAGGATATTTGCAGGAGAGAATCTTTACAGACAAACCAAGGGACCCTCCAGTTCCTCTCTGAATGCCATAATGACTAATTAGCTGCACAGATTAACAGGTTACCAGCTGTAGGGAAGCACCTCCAATGAAATAGCAGACATGGCTAGTTTGAGTTCAGAAAATAACATCTTGAGCCTAAAAGTTCCTATTTTTCATGCTTATTTTAATTACAGAAAGACTGGTAAGCTTTGGGGTTGAGTCATGGTGATTCTGATACAAAATCTAGATACAACTATAGTAATTTTATCGATAAAATGTTATACAAAATGTGATTATAAAAAAGGATCAGATTAGGCTGTAAAGTGGACATGTGTAGAATTTGTGTTATGTCTTCTTCACAAATTATCAATTTATTCCCATACATATCTGTATGAACACACAAGCCAGCCCACTTAATTCACTGTCTTCTACATACAGTCTTCAAATTTCTGGATGTACTGGCAATATGAAATGTAAGGAAAAACAAGGAGAAACTGTATCAAAGTGTCTTTCAAGTCCGCTACAAAAACCCTGCAGTTTTGATCTCTGCTTCTTTGTATTACAAAGTTCCTAACGCTCCAAATAATTTCCCTCAGAATTATCCTCGCGTGAATGTGTTGTCCCATTGACATGAAAAAGACAGCTTATGCACAGAAAATTAAGCACAGGTAGGAATACGTGCAAAATCAGTGCTCTATATAATTGCATTTGGTCACCTGATAATATTGGTGATTATTAATTCATGCACAGGAGACCTGGTACAACACAGCGTGAAGCTTCAGGACAAGTCTCTCTTTCATGGGTGTTGTGGCATTTATCTGTGTCAGTTTTAGCTGAATATTTTTATGACATCTGAAATGTTCTATTGTTTCATATTCTCTGGTTTTCTATCCTTATAGTATTGTAAATTATAGTGATGGATTTCCTTTATTCTGCTTTTGTTTTCTTGTGTAGGAACTGAAAACCTTGGGCTTCAAGCCCCTTAAGTGGCACAACAGGAAATTTGGAAAAAGCAGGAAAAACTCCTAGAAAAAAGTTAAATAATATAATTCTCAGTAACCAAATAATAGAAATTCTTGTGTCCTGCAAATCATATTAAGTTGTCTGCATAAAACATATCACACTTTATAGTAAAACTTCCCTGGACCCAAGAGCACAGTATGAAGCTGTGTCAGGGGATATCACAGGATATTAGGAAAATATTGGGAGGGGCATTGGCTCCCCATGGAGCCTTCCAAAGTGCAAGAAGTGTTTGTAAAATGCTTGCAGGTGCATTGTGTGATGCATTGGGCTGTCTTATGCAGGTCCAGGAACTGGACTTTGATGATCTTTGTAGGTCTCTTCCAGCCCAAGATATTCTATGGTTCTATGAGAGAGCCCTTTTTTCTAATTTTCCTACGCACAATGGCTGCTCAGTTTTTGAAGTTGCTGATCTAGATGTGTAGTGCCAATTGGCAAAGACCTCAGCTGAAGCAATTTGTAATTAGGCAGAAAAGAAACAGTCTTGCCTTTTGGAGGTGACTTGAAAAACTTTCTTAAAGATACCATGTGTCAGAAGAAATTCAAGAATATCTTCAACTTGAGGCACCCAGAGGAGATGAGAGGCAATTTTCAAGACTTCTTATATCCATTCTATTTTTTGAGTTGAGCAGTAATTTCTTTATGAGTCATGGAAATTTCATCAGTGTTTTTGTGTGAATCAAATGACGTTTGGGCAGCCATCCACATGATGGAGACCATTTGATCGCAAAGGCTGACTGATAGGGTGCAGCTCACATCTCTAGAACTAAATTATTTTACCCTCTATTTTTGGTCTTGTAAGTTTGTGTCTAGGAGCTTTTTTGGGACAGTGCTAATTGGTAAGAGTTGAAACTCTGAGACTCTGTTGAGAATGTTAAGATAGTGGCTACAAGTTTCCTTTGACACTTTTTTTTAAAAAACTGTAAAACACAAAAGATATTGAAGAAACCCAAAGCCTCAGCTGAACACTACCCCATGGGCAAGTTTCTTTGTCCTTGTCTGGGTTCTAATCTGATCCATGCTATATTCCTACAACAGAATAGTAGGTAGACAGAATTTGTAAGTCAGGCTGATTAATATAATTCTTAACCACTCCTTTCCTGCTCAGCAAGAAAGTTTCTAAACAGCTTGTGCAGTGACTTCTCTTGTAGTTGAGGAAATCCTGTGTCAGTGTGCTTGACCAGCATTTAATGGTTTGGAGAAGTGTGTCCTAACTGCTAAATTCCTAAAATAACTTTTCTTTAATGCCTGCCTCTAAATTTTCACCCTCACTCAAATGCTATTATATCTACCCTTGACCATTTCCAGTGTTATTCTCCAATGAACATGATACATTTTCCTCTGCAAACACAGCCCTGTTAACTCACTGCATCTTGTGGAATTTAGCAGTATACTGAAATTCACAACTACTTCTGTCCATAGCATTACCCTAAACCTGGCCATATCTTTTCTTTGATTAGTATTCTTACTGTTGTGTAACTTTCCCAGTCCAAATCAGTTAATCAGCCTCTTTGAGATCTTGATTTGAAGCCCTGTAGACCTTGCTGTCTGAACAAGTATAAAGAGATTTCTATCCAGATTCAACGAGCATTTTATGTCAGATGTGAAATTCATATATTAAGTTAGGCAGAGGTCACAGTGATGGTGTAATACTTAAATTTAGGGTTACCTTAATCTTGCAGTGTGGAGATAAGAAAATACCACTTGGTTTGCTGGTGTCTCTTCAATGCTTGTTTAATCTAGGAAGATTAATGATCAGTCAGGATAGCTGTGTAAAAGATGAGAAGTAGAGGAGGGGTTTGGATGAGAAGGACTGTAGAACTTTATTAATTCCTAAATTCTTGCACTTGGCATCAGGAAAAAAGGCTGTTGCTGCCAGAAGCTTAAGATCTCATTGTACTGATGAGATTGAAAAATCCTAGATAACTAAAATGAAATGACTACTGAAATATGTGAGCAGAAATATTCTGTTTAACTTCAGATAATGATATTTTTTGATTAACACCAGCTTTAGCATTGGCGTGAGAGTCAAGATTCAGAAAAACAGCATCTCAGGAACTTTTTTCTGCAGAGGCCACCAAGCTGAGGCAAGTGTGGTAGAGACTGAAGCCAGTGTTGTCCAGAAAACTGCAGGCTGATCATGAAAACATAAGAAATGAGAATAATTTCTTTCCAGTTCAAGGACTACTCCCTTTCTGAAGTTGTCTGGCTTTGTTCTGATCACATTTTAGCAGAGGAGTTCTGTCACTTCAAGAGGGAATACTTCCACAAAAAGATTGAGTCTTTCCAAGTCACCTGTACCTTAACCTGCATTAATTTATCACGGAATTTACTCCTAAAGTGGAAAGAGACAAATAATGGTAGTGTAAGTTGTTCTGTTGTAAGACTGTATTCTGTTTCAGTGGGAACTGGAGGCACTGGATGTCTTGTAGGATCACCAGTTTAATATCTGTAAATGGGTTAGAAGTGAGCCAGGTAAAGTGTATCCTGTTCATCAGGGGAATTTCAGCAACACTGAGCACTCCTAGGATGAGAACTGTGTTTTTACAGAAGGAGGTCCCATTGCTGAACCATTGTGCACAAGGCTGGGCAAGACTTTCCTGAGAGCAAGAATCCTGCAACAAAGCAAATGGAAAATATTTCTTGCCTTTTACTTTTTATCTGCCTCCTAAGGAATGAAATATTGTTTGCTGGGTAAATGACATGTCAGAGACATTAGTGTATGAAAACTGTATACCTAGGAAAGCACAGAAATAAAACCTGATAAAGTTGTTTGGCCTGATCCAGTTGTTTGCATAAAAGAAAGATTCCCAGAGTAGTATGAGCTTGTGCCATTTGACTGAAAACTCCACAGGTCCACAAATTACTCATACAGATTTACTATTAAACTGCTTGTTTATATGTTTTTATTTATAAGCAAATAGTTGGTAATGCATTCATAAAGAGATTAATAATTTGGTATGTTTTATTTTTTGAAAGAACCTGTTTCACATGAAGCAATGAATGTATGAAATGGGTTGCATAATTCTGAGTGTGGAAAGGCTAATCTGATATGCACTCCAGTTATTTTTAATGCGAGCATTACAAATCTCTCAGAGGGAAGCCATAATACAATATTTATGCAAAGCTATGTGAATACTCTGTTATCCCCCTGGAAGCTTTGCTTCCTCTTACTGGACATTATGTGGTGACAATAACCAGGCAGCACTCATGGAATTTACAGACGGATTATATAGTCCCTAAATTGAGTGGACCACAGGCAAGGCTTGGATACTGCTAGGGAAATAAAGCAAAAAAAAAAAATTTCTCTTTTGTTCCCTCAGTAGTTGTTTAATATAAAATGCATTATATTTGGTATTTAAATAAATTAACTGACAGCTGTAGGAGATCAGTTTTGTAACATTCAGCAAGGTATTTGATATTTGCAAACAAAAAGGTCTTAGTAAAATATCCGTTACAAACCTGAATAAGATGAATGTGGTTCTTTGCAATCTGGGTTAAACAAGGTTCATGGGGGAGATGTAAAACCTTTTACTAGATCTGCTGATATAATTAGAATAAACAGACAACTTTAAATGCATGAAAAGCTTTCGGCCTCTGAAATATGAGGCATCAGCCTTCAAAACTCTGCATTAGTGAAGAATAATTGCTTGGAACTCAAGTAGAGACGGAGACAAAAGCTGATTAGTATCAATAGAGTAAGATGCTCCAAGGGAATATCACAGCAAGGGAAGAGCCCCGTTGGAGCTGAGAGGAGGAGAAGGAGGAAATTATTTTTGATCATAAATTTGATTAGTTAGAAGTTTAAAGGTGGAGGGGGGAAGGTAAATCACAGACTGACAGAAAAGCAGAATATTTTTTTATGTTTTTGATTTTTAGTGTTCAGGGCAGCTACAGATTTGAGTTTGTGTAGGGCACAATTGCACTGTAATACAGTTACCCTTTTCCAGTGCAACAATATGTGCAATGTGTATATAGCAAAGGAGGTATTTTTAAAAATCAAAAAAAGCTGTCATCTTTGATGTAGTTAAGGAAACAAGCTAAGCACATGTCATATGTACTCCCAGAGGCTATGGCATTTTGGCATAGGCATTTCTACTGCCTAGGGGAATCAATGACACAGAGGGTCACCAGGTTAAAAAAATATTTGTCCATCAATTTTATTAAAAAGCTGTGCATGGGATGCATGCCAGACAGAATTTAGCTTTCCCTAGAGTCACTGAAGAAAAATTTTGCAAAGTGTGGATAATGTCTAATGGAGTTAAGGACACTTGAAAAGATTTTTTTTCCCTCTGGGCAGCTCATCAATGACCATCAGATTATGTGTGTGAGAAAAATAATAGTCCTATAAGTATTAAATTTAAAAGTGGTCTCTGTTTCCACCCAGAAGAATGTTCACCTGAACTCTTGAACTGTTGTTTGTGACAGCAGGTAAAGAAACCTAGCTCAGAATGCTATGTCAAAAAGGTACAATGACTAGATGGGGGTGATTTTTTATTTTGTGTGTTGGCCTTTGTGTAGACAGTAAAAGAGAGTTTTGTTGCCCACCCCCTCCTCAGTTTATATTTTCACATCTACAAATTAAAGTAATGTTGGCTTGTGTGTATCTGTCATTGTCTATTGTACTACCACAACACTGTTTGGTATTTTTATGTGTATGCAAGAAGAGGGTGAAGATATTTCGTGTGGGCACGGAAGAGGGTTCAGCAGAAAGCTGTGTGTTTAAAGGAAGAAAGGATCAGTCCTGAGGGACTGGCTCAGGAGGAAAAGATTTAAGCCTTAATCGTGTCCACATTCTCCTCCTACAGAACTAATATTGTTTTTCTGATGTATTGAAGTTAGCATTTTCAGGAGAAAGGAGAAATAGCTGAGAACTGTCTGAATTTTAACCTCAGCTGAATTATTCCCTCTAACTCTCTAGCAATGGAATGCTGAACACAGATGGAGTGGTGATATACTGGGCTGGGGGAGCTGCCCAGACTGTTTGTTGTTCCAAGTATTTGATTTTGTGAATAGCAATAAAGCCTTTTTCATTGACCTCTGAAGAATTAATTTCTTAATTTAGCACTCAGAGGCAAAGAAGTCTAGAGAAAAAACTATTGGATATGCATATAATGAATTGCAGTGTTTATAGTTTGTACAAGGCACAAACCCCATAATCTGCTGATTGCTGTTGAATTTGAGAAGGGCTAATTCATGAGCTTTGACATTCCAATTATTTTGTTATTAATACATCTGCATCCACCCCGTGCTGCTGTTTTAGCATCACTTCAATGGCTCTGCTAAACAACACTAAAGATAGACAATGGGAAAACCCATATAACTGCATTTTCCTAAAGGAGAGTGTGGAAAATTTAATGAGACTTTTATTTGATTTAAGGTGGCTGCTTTTCAAAGCAGAAATGCAGGGTGTTGTTAAATTATGCTGACAGAGGAAGGTAGAAAATGAGTAAAAATTCTACACCACTGAAATTTTAGGCTTGTTCCAAAAAATAATTTTTGTGCTTTGGCATATTTATTGGTGGTCTGATACAAATGGCTTAATATTTCTTAAAAGTGTTGCATTAATTTTATTTATAAATTATTCTTTTTCTTATTCTCTCTGTGGGATGGATTAAGCTACAAAGATAATTATCCGAGCCACACTGTCCTATAATTAAAGAATGTAAAAAGGGAAACAAATATAAAAGAATACAGATGATTACTCTGAAAGTGCTTTTCAAGGAGTAAGTTCTTCTTGATTACAATGGAATCAGTACAGAAATATAACAATGATCTGACTTTAATGTGACATATAGACTGTGTAATATGATAATTCCAGACCAGCCTTTTTAGAGAGACTAAAGCAGCCAAGGCAGTTGAAACCAGATAGGAGTTACGACCACACAACTGCCTCAATTTGCATATGGTGGGGCAGTCAAAGAGAATACCTAATTCCTATATGTGAAGCTAAAAGCCCTTCTGGTGATGTGATTCAGCCAATCTCCTGTGTCCTGCTGGATGCCTGATGCTCCCAAGCCCTGGAATGCTGTTCTGTGGCATTAGAGTGTACCAGGAGCAGGACTGCAACACATGACCCTCCTCTAACAGATCTGCAACCCTGTTAGGCAGGATTTTTTCAATCCTGAATATGGCCTTGCTGAATCTAGGTATTGCTTTCTCTGCTAGACAAACCTATGAAGAGAAGAGATGATTTTTAAAGCATCCCTAGCTTGCCATATATCAGCATCTAGCACATGAAGAAATGAATGGGGAAAACCACATTACATACCTAACAGCAACATTGGAGACCCTGGACTCACTGGAGACCCATCCAACTTTTCCTCTCTGACCAAAAATGGTGTAAGATATCAAACTTCAACAGCAAATGATATAATTTTTAGTACTGCTGATAGCAGTACTTCCACTTGGTAGCATTAAAGATGTACTACTTCTGGAAATTTCTGTTTTGAACAGCTCAGAGTTCAAGGTATATACACAAACTAGCTGAGTGTTAATAAGCTAGAGTCCCTATTTTTGTTCTCTTAATAATAATATTCTTAAGAAATTTAATGGCATATTTTTAAGTTGTTATAAGCAGTGAAATGAGGTGCTTACTTTATTCTGAAGATGTCTTCTTAGTGCATATATGTTATGCATATATGCATAAATGTCACACAATTTTTCTGGGGTTAGTTCTCAAGAAAGTGATTTGATTTTTCTTCCATAGTTAATGTAACATTAGGATCATTTATTTATAGTGGTGAAAGAATGTTCATTGGACTTGGGTTTTATTTTTGTTGTGGCAAATAAAAAAACCTCCTTGGAGTACTTTGTTAGCAAATTTTTAAGGTAAAGACAGATGACCCTGTTTAGTATAAGGAAAGAACTTTTTTGTCTCTAGACATAATAATGTAGTACAAACTGAATCATTAATATCAACATTCATGTATTTGCTACCAGCCTATTCTTCCTGTGAGTGACTGCAGTAACCTCTTTTCTGGCATTTATGTGCCTATTGTATCAGAAGGACATTTTAGAATTCATTTGACTTCTTCAGGAGCTGGAGACAGGGAAAGTAATTTTCAGAGCTTTATGAAAAACAGCCTTTTTCTGCAGCTGCTCAGCCTGGGAATACTTCTCAAGCTGATAACAATTTTAGCCCTAGTCTGAAAAAAACCCAGAGCCTTACAATTAGCCAGAATTAATGCTAAATAGAAAACATAGTGGGAAAGTGTCATTTACAGATATTTTCTAGTCATCAAGTCATAACATTTTCTTGAAATGGATGTAATTATTAGTTGTGAGCTTCTGTGGCATTTTAAAATAAGTAGAATTATGACTATTTCCTTACTATATGGAAATTAGCTATTATTAAATACAAGAAATTAATATTTTTCAGATTTCAATTTTAAACACTACAAGACAAAGTATTATTAAGTTGTACCAATTTTGATAATTGAAATAAAATTGAGAAAAAAAAAATTATGGAACCACTCATGCACCACAGAACTTCCAATCTATAGCAGAAGATGAATTGATAAGGATTATGATAAATCAATAGTTAAATGCTTCTAAATCATCTTGTGGTTCAGCCAGCCCAGTGATGCCACACTCTCTGTTATCCAGTAGTATCCCACACAGTATCCATGAAGTATCCCATGCTCCCCATCAGCTGCAGAGCCCTGGGCAGGACCCTTCTTGCTGTGCAGCCCAGACACCCCACACAGCACCGGGACTGATCTCTCACAGGTGGGACAGCACAGGTGTGACCTGACACCAGCAGGTGCTGCCCCAACACGTGGAACTGCCGGGGCTGGACATTGCCTGGTGTTTCTTGGGTGAGGATGTGATTTTCTCCCTGCTCTTCTGCTTCCATTTCCCCAGCATTTGAGAAAGATAAACCTTCTTTAACATGGCAGGATTTCTTCCAGGATTCAGTGAACTGCATCCTGGTTAAGTTCAGCATATTTTTGACATAGGGTGCAGCCATTTCAGAATCTTGTTATAGATATTTACAAGAAATAGTTATGTCTCTGATGACAGTTTTCCTCTCTGGGTGCTGAATTGTCTTCTCCACTGAATAGAAGACCTTGACTTTAGAAAGACTGAGATATGTTGAGTTGGGTTTTATTCTGACTTTCCATCTCTCTCAAGAGGTTTACCTGGAGATAGAGTAGGTGGGTTTCAAACTTTCATTTATGGTTGAATAAGAAACTTAGCTAAAGAATAGCACTGGAGGAAGAAATGCTTTAACTGAGGAGAAATTAAGAAAAACTTTTAATTAGTTTTATTAGTTATCAAGCCTGTTAAATGCAGTTTAGAAGATGAAATAAAATGCTGTCAATGTTCAAATGAAAGCATGGAATCTGTTAGAAGAAAGACTTGCAAAGCATTAGTCATAGTGGAAAAGATAATATTTTATACATCTACAAAAATAATTTAAAAAATAAGTTGCCCGGATTCCTTTCAAACAAATTCTTAACCAGACCTAGATGTGTTTTTTCATAATTAAAATGAAGGAACATAGTTTCGTGGAAATGAATTTTTTAAAGAAATTGAATATACATTTGTACAAAATAAGTTTCCTCTGTGGATTATGCTGTTAATTATGAGTCTCAAAGCAGCTAGATAGAAAAGTTCCTTTACAAACTAATGATTAACTATACACTTGGTAAATAACAAGCCTACAATCATCCAAAGAAAAGGATGTTTTCTGGGAAAACTTTGCATTTTTTGGGTAGATTGAGACATGCAGCCTTAAGCCCATGAGTTTTCCTGATGTTTCCTGGATCTCAGTTCTTCAAACAAGTTTGTACTGTAGGAAATTTCCCTGGAGTCTCATATGGTAAAAGCTGCACCTCAGTCTAGAAATACTCAGGATAAAGTGCTGGTTTTCTGAAGGTCAATGGCAAAGCTTCTACTGGCTGTCAAGTGGCCTAGATTTTAACAAAGTTGAATAACTCCCTTAATAACTCCCTTAATAGCTAACTTCATTAATAACTCCCATTTTCTTCACAAAGTGTCACCACCAAATATATATGAAGAGTGGGAATTTTAGTAGGAAAAAAAGAATATGAAGTTGCTGTGTCTCCAGGAGAATGAAAGACAAAGTTACTTAAAACTTCTATGTGATTGAGGAGAAAATCCCAATATACTTCAAGCTACAATAAAACTGCAATTTTCTATGTATCTTCTTCAAGAATGATGGGGGTGGGGTGGTTGGTGGATGGAAAATTGGATTTTTACTTCTTGTTTAATGGAATTAAGATCTTCTGCACATTTGTGCATATTCTGTTATTTGCTAGAGAACCAATTAGAGGCTGGCCAGACTCCTGTTGAGTTATGTACAGTAGAAAAACAACCTCCTCATTTGTTAAATTATTGAAAAAGAAGGTGTCCAGTAGGTAAAGAGTAGGCAGAAAAAAGCCGTGAAACACAAAGGAATTAGGAAATGACAACGTGACAGTTGCACTTAGTTCCCTGAACTAATGGGGTTCTGTCCAGGGAGGTGCAGTTCTCTTCAAGTGGGAATTTGTTTTTGTTTTGGAAATGTAGTTCAGAGATGGCTACTGCCAATATGCTGGCAACAATGGGAGTTTGAGGTACTGAGTTTTTCTATGTCTTGAGATCTATTTGGAGAAAACTCTTCAGAAAAAGCCCTTCATTATGTACCACGCTATCTTTTACTGAGACTCACTGACTGAGATAAATAAGGAAATCGAGATTGACAGCGTTTGCTACCAGCAGACTTCACCAGCTTCCAGTGTCTGGAATGGAAAATCAATCTGAGCACTGGGAAGAGAAAATGAAGCAATTAATGGGTAAATTGATTCCAACTGATCTACTTGGAAAAGTGGTTATCTCTTGGACCTGGAAAGAGCTATGTTGTTGCAGCTCACAGTTTGCATTGTCTGACATGTTTATTTACTGTATTTCTAGGTAAAGAAAGTATGTAAATCTGATATGAAAGAAGAAAAAGAAGAAACTAATTCTATTTTCTTTTTCTTTTTTTTTCTTCACTTTTTTTACATGGTAAGTTGTCGGAACCCAGGGCGTCTCTTTGGCTGCCCTGGGAACTCAGGAAACCCTGTCCAGACAGTCTGAGAACTGAACAAGAACCCAGTACAGGGTGGCTACAGCCCTGTCCAGGGGGGTGAACAGGGGGGTTTCAGTTCCATCCATGGGGGTCACAGACCATGGCACAAAGCAGAGATGAATTACAAATCTCAAGAGTGTGAAACAAAGTAGTTTAGCTTATCACTGAGTGAGAAATATGTAGTTTTAGGTTTTTGCGATAGAAGTAGATGGAGACAAGATGGAGATTTTGGGGAGGTTCCTAAGGCTTTTCTTCTTCTTCTTCACCTCCATTTTCTGCTGTGACGTTAGCACAATGTGGCTTGGGGAGACTGGGCCAAGTGGACATGATCTGTTTGATGTGGATGGTGGACATTGGTAGGGAATGGTAAACAATATGTTCGTAATAATCTGTATATAAGGGGACAACATTTCAGGGGAAGAGGAGTTCCCTAATGGCCGGTGTTCAGAGCAGTCCTCGCTTAGGGCAGAGCGAACTATGAGATAAGAGAAAGAATAAACACCATGACAGACCTTGGAAAAAACTGAACCTTGAAGCCTCTGTCTCTTTCTTGCGTCTGCCCTGAAGCATCCAGGAGGGCAAAAAGACTCTGACCACCTGAATATCGGAAATCGTAATCCGATAGTAAGTGCAAGAAATTCCAACTCTTAATGCTGCAAAAATGTCTATGTACTTGCCTCAAAAAGAAGATTGCAGTGGTTTTATTCTGCACTCATATGGAAACTCACAGAAACACCATATAATCAGCTTAAGAAGTGACAACTCAAAATCAAATATTTTTTTAGAAATACATATTTTTGATGATTTGAGATCTAATCTGATGTATTTAATCTTGGTGCTTCTCTAATAGTAAGTGTTTCTTTTCTGTACTAAACTGTTGTTTAACTAAAATAAATAAGCCTAAGGATTTCCTGCAGCTTCTCTTCTGTGGAATTAAAAAAACCATTCATGTTAACAATGAGTCTTAACTAAAAAATCCTCTGAGAAAAGAAAAGGAATTTCTTGACAGCTTATGTTGACTTGTGGATGTCCATCTTGAGATCCAAATCAAGTCCAAACTGTCTAGAGTCCATAAATAACTCTATCAGAGTCTGATGAAGCTTCAGTAATGCTAATCGTCCCCAATGGCTCAAATGAGTTACAGCACTGCTGAAGCTTCTTGCTCACAAAAAGGTACCACTTCATCCGTAGAAAAAGGTTAACAAGAACACATTGTGGTCGAAAGCTAATTCTTTAACCTGCCCTGCCATAATATTCCCTTCCATATATAAAAGTCTGCTGCATTTGGCAATGATAGTTTTAGAAGTGTAAGGGTAAAAATGATGGCTATAATAATCCTATATCTCATATCATGGTTAGTTATGAGTTTGCAGTGAGGGAAAAGGATATCTTCAGGGAGCCTGCTTATAGCAGAACAGCCTGTCAAATATACTGCAAAGGATGTGTTGATTTTGTGGGTTGAAAAAAAAATTATGGTATGGAAAATCATTGTCATTGTATCTTCAATGCTGTAAGAATGACTGCTCTTTATGTGTTATAACAATCCTGCAGTAACTGCTAGACCCATTGAGAAAAGCTTTTATGTAAATCCATATATGTGGTTTTTTCCCCTCACTTTTTAGTTTCTCGTGGATCAGGAATTGTGGTGGTCAGTCCAGCTGCTGCTATCCTTGTTAGTATAAGTCTTGTTAGTATAAGCACTTACCATGAGGGCATAGGAATACTGTTCTTGCCAATTCTGTGATATTATGGGTTGAGTTTGGTGCAGATAAAGAGTGGTGTAAATTACAGGAATGCCAATTATGAGAAGGTAAGAGCCTGTCATGCCCATGGATGTCCTGTTCATGTGATAAATACATGTCCAATGTTGGCTGTGCAGCATCCTAAGCATCTGAAGTATGGATAGAGATGGTGCTCCAGACTGGAGGGTGCTTACTGGCACCTAAGAAAGCAATTCATCTGTGTGCAATCTTTTGGGTAAATGCTCTAGATGAAAATAAAAGGGTTGGGACACAGCCTGGAGATGGGAGAAATCACATTGTATACATTGAAGATAAATCTGGTGAGAAAAATGTTCTTTTGCCAAGGGTTGTGTTTTTATGTGCCTTTTCAAGTCTGGAAAAGTGGAAATGAGAACTTTTAAGTGATGGCTTTCTTTTTTCCTCTGGATTATTTTTAACCAAGATCATTTAGAGAGCTTTACTGTGTGCCCTCTGCAAACTGTTCTGCTTGTCCATCTGTGAGAGTGTGATAAATGTCAACAGAGAAGTAAAGTAAGTGAAGAAAAGTGGGAAAGCAAAAATCCCTTAGAGGTTCCTCAAGCTGGGTTTCCTACCAAAGGCAATACATTATGAAAATAATCTTATATTTGGGTAAATTTCTGTAAGCTAAAAACTAAAAGAGTTCTGATGGCATATAAATTCTGTTTATAAACTGGAATTGATCAATAAATAATATTATTTTCTTCTATTGTTGATGGGTCCAGAATGGACTAAAATAAGTCAAATATGACCATGAAATTTATTATACAGAGAGATGCCTAACATCATCCTAGTGTGCAAGGTGCTGAGAGACTGCTATTGGAAGCTGGTTTAATGAATTTTCTCATTTGTATTCCCACATTGTCTTTCATCCAGCAAAAGAGACCTGTTCCAGTTTCAAGCAGGGGATGGAGGGTGCAGGGTTGGAGTGTCTCAACTTGGTTAACATGCTCTTCACCTGGTTTAGGGAATACCTAAGGCTGATAGTTGTCTGTCTGAAGTTCAAATAGTAACAAAGAAATTTTCACATGGGAAAATATATCCAGATTTAATTTTGAAAGGCCAACAATTGTGTCAGATCAAGAAAATGAACTGGCACTACATATGCTGATGACTATCCTTTTTAAGACCCATCTGTCAGAACAGGCCAGGTAATTAGTGATGCTGAACTCAGCCTCATCTTCCTTGAGGATTAAGGTATGAAGGAATGAAACAAACCAATAGCTATCCACATATCCACCTTTTCATGGGTTTTCCAAATGTGTTTAGGGGCCTGGCTCCATTCAGCCCTGTTCCATATGCTCAGCAGAGGGTGATGATGATCTTTGCTTCAGCACGTGCATGGTGAGTCTGAGACATTGCACAATGATGAACTCACTGTCTAGCCACTGTACAGCTCTTATGCATATATTTCAGTCTCTGAAATCCCAGACTGAAATATCAGCCCCCAGGGATGTAAATCACCATTTTCTCATTGAATCCTAGGGCTAATGAATCTCAGGTTGCTTGCACAAGAACAATGGAGATATTTGAGCTACAGTTTTAAAGAAATTTCTAATATCTTCAGATTATGGAGATTTCAGGTGTGGAAAAGGCAGAAGCAAGAAAGCTGAACAGATAATAGATTTTTGTATTTGTAAATGTTTTTCATGTTCGTATTTCTTGAAACCATTTGCCATATCTTAGCATGGAGTTCATCTTAAGTGTTGAACTGATAGTATTTCTAGGTAGGCAGTCCTTTTCCTATCTCATTTTAGTTTGATAAATCAAGACACATCTTTTTATTTCATCTCAAAATCACAAGTCTTCTTGGTTAAGTTCCTTCTCAAGCAGAAAAATACCCATCTCCACACTGGCATGTTTCCAAATGCTGTGCCTCTCAGCCTGCAAAAAAGAAGGAGCCAACAATTCCTTTCCATCTCAGAGCACTTTACCTTTACTCAACGTGCTCAGTGCATTCTTACACTGACTAAAGATGGGTGAAAGTGGCTCACGTTGGTCTGCTTTGTTTGCTGTGAAACAGCTGTACTGCTGACAACTTGTTTTCCTAAACATCATCCTTCTTTTCTCCCTTGTGACTGTGTATTTTTCATTTTAAGGAAATATTTTTTGTTCACTATTCAGAAGCATCAGAACTGAATATATAACTATAGGTTTACTTCCAAGAATGTAATGAGAATATATGCTGTAATAAATTTTATCTTTCATGCTTCTCAAAGAAATAGTTCATACTATTTAAGGGAGACCAAAGGAAAGAACCATTAGTGGAATTTCACTAGAAGTTTTATTCTACATAGAAGAAATATGGGGAAAAAACAAAGTTCAATACCCAGGATGCTCTCCCTTTCACCACAGCATCACTCACCACCTCTGCCTATGGGTGATGTTTACCTAATGATTATTAGGATCATATGAGTTTGCTTCAAAACTGCTCTGCATGAGCTAGAGCTGAGTGCTAGCATGGAAATGAATGATGGTGTGAAAAGTATTAAGAAGCTTCAAAGCTATGGATCAAAAAAACAGTGGTTCAGTGTGGTCTTCTGCTTTGCCCAAGTAGGCACTACTGCTCTGCAGCTGAGGAGTTCTCTCCACCTGAAAATGGCCATTAGGAAAAAGTAAGAAAAAATGAAGTTTCTCATCTTAGCTCATTTGAATATGTGGCTCATGATGATTGTATTCAGCTACTATAGTTCTTTTCCTTTTGTATTACCAGCCTTAGAAACATCCAAACAGTTGAAACATCTTAGCAGTTGCAAGTCAAACATGAATTTTTCTTGCCATACTTATATTTTCTTGTGAAAGTTGTCACATACTCTTAAAGAGCAGATTTTTCCTGGTAGTGGGGAAACAGGTACTCAGGTTGATGCAGATCAGCGACATGCTTAACTGCTCCTGTTCAGGACTTGAACGCCCACAGAACAGAGACCAACAAGATGGAACGTGCAGAAAGGGAAGCGGAGCCCAAGCCCCTGGACAGACCGTGCTGCCCCATGCTCATAAAAACAGCTGGCTGTGACTTCCAGACACTTGCCTTAATCAAGCTATGAGACTTTGGATTTTACTGCATGTAATGGGCTGGCAGAGCAATTTGCTTAGTAATTTAAACCAGAGGTAACTAAGGCTTAAAGCTATGGGGTAAAGAGAATTGGTCTTAGTGCTATTTATAAGGTGTCACAGCCAACCATAGATTTAAAATTATATATTTTTTCTTATTCTTGGTGCTCAGCTCTAGTTATTGTGCCTTCTATAGCTTGTGTGGCACTCCAGAGTTACTGGACAGAGGAGGTTGGAACTAGCTGATCTTCAAAGTCCTCTTGCAACCCATACCATTCTATAATTCTGTAATCTGTGTTCTGCCTTTAGTTAACATTACAGTGTCACTTCCCATTGCAAGATTTTGTTTTCACTTCCAGTTATACTTCTGTAAATCTACATATATTGTAGAGCCAGGTTTGCATTATAGGTTGAAAGATAGTCAAAAACCAAGCCAATCATTTTAGAAAACAAACAAACAAAGAAGGACAGAAAATACTCTTTGTTTATAGTAAATGTGTTTGAATGAGAGGCATTTATTTGTGTCCTTCAAGGTAGAAACTGGAGGAGTGGTTTGTGATTTTCTTTTGTTGCCAGGTGAAACTGCTTAAATGGACAAAATCTAAATATTTAAAAGCTTCAGTAGAAACATTTGCCACATGTGAGAAAAGAAGATCAAGGTCTGTCAGCCAGGAAGTTAGTCATTAAGTTGCTGCAAGTCTTTTACAATACAGATCCACCACCCACAAAGACTAGAAAGTAATAATAATAAAACCCAATGAAACAATGTCTAGTGTTAGGAAGGTGCCTTTTTGTAATTTTGTTTCCCCCCTCCACCCCCCCAAAAAAAACCAACAAACCCCCAAGCCACAGTGGGTCAGACTTGGTTTTGTTTCAGAATGGCTGTGTGGTTCTGGTTATTAGGAAAAAAAGCAAGCAAGCAAGCATACAAGCTTGAAAACCTCTGGATAATAGTAATATTCACAGGATTTATTTTTAGGGTGCTCCTCATGCTGTGCACAGAACAAGACAGACATCCCTCAGAGGAAGAGGGTGGAAGCCTGTGTTTAAATACAGGATTGCATCTGAGGACTGAATCACAGCATGCAAACACAAATGTTCCATGATAAGCCGTATGTTCCAATTCTTGGTTTCTTCATTACAAGCAACTCGAAGAGTCAGTAAAAACAAGTATGCTTTTACATATTGTCTGTCACTCTACTCAATATCCATTTTTGGGGTGTATGTTAAATTCCCCTGGAAAGTACAGCGTCAGTCACAGTGCCATTTTCCCACCTCATTTTACATATAAGATTTTCCATTAGTGCACTAATAGTGCATACACAGATAACTCTGCTCCACTCATCCTCCTCTTTGGTTTTTTTCTCAGCTTGAAATTAGTAAAATTTGAAATATTCTACTTGTCACATTATGTTTATTATATACTCATAGAACACAGTAAAGTAGTTAAGGTTCTTTTATTGTTCCTTATATGTATCTCAGCATTACAGTGAATTTAATAACATTGGGATTGGGCAGGAAGGACTAAGTAACAGGAAATAATCTATATTTCATGACTCCAAGTATCAAGCAAATGATATATACTGCTCAATTTCATTATTGCAAATATGACATGTTTTGTAGGAGTAAGAAATTAGAAAATTTAAAATGTCTTCTTTTCTAATTTTAATATGTTTTACTGATATGAAATTTGATCATGTTGGGTCAGTGTTTAGGCATGGAGAAAAGAAGGATAAAGAACTGCAGTTTACAGATAAGCAAGAAAAGCAAGGAAGCTATTCAGCATAGGAATACTTTGTCTCCTTAATGGATTCCTGCTGATTGTACAACTTCATCTGAAGAACATTAATGAAAGAACAATGTGATACATATGTCTGGTGAGACTCAGGCAATGTAACAAATTACTTTATAGGTGACATTTTGTGCCTTTTAAAGAATATTTTGTGTTTGTTATTGCCTTAAGCGTGTTTAATGTGGTCTGTTTACATTGGACTTTTTTCTCATGTGTCTCCGATAATAGAAGTTCATTCAAATAGAAAGTAGTGAAGATGCCAAAGCTTGCAATAAAAGAGGGTTTAGAAACAAAGTTTTAATCCAAGGCAGACAGGTCCTCACTTTTTCCACTGAATACCAAATGGTTCCTGCTTATTTCAGGGTGTAGGAATCGCAGGTAGTTTTTCTTCTGCCACAGGGTAAATATTTTGTGCTTTATGTGTCCTGACCTGGTGCACTGGGAGGAAAGTTTGTCTGCAAGCACTGGAAAACACTTAACTGGAGGATGGCATCACTGTGACAGGACTGGACAACTGGCCATCACTAAATTTAAGACATTTGAAGCAGTTTTACTTTTGAATATATTTATTTATTCTGTTACCCATTAAAACCAGGTCTTTGCAGCCAATTTCCATTGCTTTTAGTCCTTCTCCTGTTCCTTGTGTACCCTGCAGAATGAGGCAGAGTTCAGTCAGGCATGCAGGGTTGGTGCCTACCAAGGCTCCATCAGGCTCAACACAAGGCTCCCTCTTGGCTCTGTGGGGATGAATCCCTTGCAGCCTTTCTCCCCAGCATAGCCATGCCAGAAACTCATATGCGATCCCTAACATGAGAGAAGGGGTCTTCATAAAACCTTTCCCAGCTTTGTTCCAGGAAGCATTTAGTACAGCACTAGACAGAGCTCATTTTAGCAGCCTGTAATGTATTTGCACTCAAACATCTTGCCTGCAACCTTACACCTCTATTCCACTGAGCACATTTCTGTCTGCAGGAAGCTCCATGGAATTTTGTTTGCAGTTTGTTGGTGGGGAAATTGCATGAGAGTCAAACATTTCTCACTTCTTGGTTTGAATTACACTGTTATCCTGCTGTCTGCTGTGAAGGGTTTTTAAGTGGAGTGTTTACCATTAGAGCCTCTCCATGTAAATTATTTACTATTGATAGTGATAGCTAGTAGGGAACATTTTTGTGGGATATGGATTTATAATTATACTGTTTGTTTAAGGATTAAAGCTTTTTTTTTTTTTTTTTTTTTGATGGCTTACAGAGAGTGTGTTTTTGGTTTTGAAACTGTATGAGATGTACGAGAAATCTGACCTATCATGTTGTCTCTGGCTCAGGAGAGGCAATGTGGAATGAATAATAATAAAAAAAAGGCAAGGAATTATTTTCTCTAAAAGCACTTTAATCTGAATCCATGGACAGATGGCCAAAGCAAAAATTGTTGTGTTATTTTGAAAGCTTTGTGTGGCTGCCTGGAAGCTATTGTCCCTGCAGCAAGGCAGGCAGAGGGAACTGAGCAAATTCTCCTGGTGAGCTTCTCTGAGAAGTCAGCCAGATTCAATCAGGATCCAAAGCACAATAACTTAAAAGCACAGCAAAAATACCTTCAACACATGCATTTCCCTGCCACCCTGAATTCACCATGCCTGTAGCAGATGGAATATTCACCCAAACGTGGCCAAGCCCATTATGACAAGATGAAAAGGTTAAAAATAACCCCTTAGAAGGACTGCTTAATACTGTCCAGCACAGGGTGGATATGTTTCCTGAAAAAACCAGTCTGAAAGTGATTGGCTTGTAAAAGTGAAAAAAAATCAGCTGTTCTCTGAATCAAACTACAAATCTTAATTTCTATTTTACTCCCTAACTGAAATAGCAAAGGGTGATGAGTGTAAATATAGTTTTTGAATTCAACAATTAGAATTTTCCTTGTTTTTAGAAACCAGTGCCACCACGAAAAAATGAATTTCAGAACACCACACTCCAGAAAATGTGAAATTGCCTCAAGAGGAAGCCACTGTGCCAGAAATGTATTACATTAACTTACCAACAATTTGTCGTTGATTATAATGAAAATGATCAACTGTCTCCAGCCACGTTACACGTGGGTGTAATGCAGCCACCAGTGACACAGCCTGGCAGCGATGGGCTCTGCTGCAAGTGACACCACTGCTGGCTCAGGTGAAGCACTGCTGGCACAGCTGCCATGTGCTGATTGCTATCCCATAGCTCACCTGACTGTTAACTTTCACACTAAATAATAATTTTTCTAGCTGTGGTAAAAGGGCTCTGATGAATCAGAGAATCACAGAACATGCTGAGTTGGAAAGGACCCACAAGGATCACTGAGTCCTACTTGGCCCTGCACAAGAATCACACCCTGTGCCTGAACTCTGAGTGCTTCATCAGGCTTGGCGCTGTGACCACTTCCCTGGGGAGCTGTTCCAATGCTCAACCACCCTCTGGGGGAAGAATCTTTTCCTAATATCCAACCTAAACCTCTCCTGACACAACTTGGCCATTCCCTCAGGTCCTGGCACTGGTCACCTGAGAGAAGAGATCAGTGCCTGCCCCTCCTCTTCCCCTCATGAGGAAGTTGTAGATTGCCATGAGGTCTCCTCTCAGTCTCCTCGAGGCTGAACAGACCAAGTGACCTCAGTCACTCCTCACATGGCTTCCCCTCAAGGCCCTTCACCATCCTCACGGCCCTCCTTTGGACACTTTCTAACAATCTTATGTTATCTCTTAACACTCTTTTAATGTCTTATATTGCAGTGACAATGCCAGTCCAAAATCTCTTACAAATTCTATTTTTCTGCTAACGTTACTTTTCAAAGTGACATGAAATATTTTTGAACAAATGACTAAAGCATGTGTCATCAAACTGTTGAGTGGATTTTAAGTATATCCATTTTTAATATTTTTTTTATTTTATGATGGCTTTTGTCATTGCTGAGTGAAAAAAACCATATGAAACGTGTGTTTTTGTTTAAACAATCAGATAAATCAAAAAGCCATTTTCCTAGGATACTGTCTCAGGGCAGAAAGAAATGTGACAACTGAATTATAAACCTTTAGTCATTTACGGTAAAGATGTTGATACAGCTGGGAATGTAATGCTGTCACAAATTTTGTTGTAATACAGATTCTATTTTCCCCTTTTATTTTGCTTTTTCTCCTTAACAGCTTGTTATAAGCTTTAACTAATGCATTTGAAATAAGCCACAGTCACCTTTTGTTCTTGCTCTTCCAGAAAGAGAATTCCACAGGCACAATGAAAACTTGCTAATCAAAACAAGATTGTGAACTGAGAAAATAAGACTGTCACAAGCATTGCCTAACTCAGTTCTGGTAAGTTTGCATCTGATTTACTGTGGTTTTTGGTTTTGTTTTGTTTTGTTTTGTTTTGTTTTCCAGCATGTACTGCACTTACGAATGTATTGCTTAGTAAAAAAAAAAAAAATACACCAAAAGATACCAGGGCAAAGAGGATGATAAGCAAGTTTGTGTTTATAATATGCCATGAAGCAGAAAGGCAGAGTGAGTGCTGTTTTCTGGGTGAGCACACAGCAATATACTCTACAGAAATTATATCTACAGAGTATATTGACAACAGCAGATTGGAGTGATTCCACATCCTGGGTTGTTTTTCACATGTGACTAGATCTACCAAGGAACTGAGCAGATTTTCTGTGGTTCAGGGGAAAATCTCATTTGGTTACTGGTGATCTAGTTCAGAGATCTCTGGTACCGCCTTGAAAGCAAATTTACAAAGAATTAATTCTGTAGGGTATTTATGCCAAAAAAGCAGTTGACTATCATTATACACAGTGCCTTTTCCTGTTGCAAACACTTTCATAGGAAAAATACTACAAGAGACAACTGTCTCTGTTTTGGAAAAAAATTCAGATTGCCTCAATGTAGAAAATCTTTGAAGTTCTTACAGCTGATCTCAAACCCCCTGCTATTTAATGCTGCAGCCTGAAAACCACTGCACACAGGACGGACAGTAATTCCTTGAAGGATGAGATAATGCTGATATTGGGATAAAATGGAGAAAATTGTGGCTGTGCTGATGAAATCTGGAAAACCACAGTTCATACAAACTGTCTCTACAGAGAAGTGGGGATGTGCTGAGCCACTCGCCAGGATGCTGGGCAGCCTGCCTATTCTGCAGCTACTGTGGAAGTAAAGAGAGTTGAAAGTGCTCAGGGCTTCATGACCAGAGTATTAATCAGTGAAAATGGGTGATGCAGAGAAACTTCATCTTTGCTTATAACTAGCTGGCATTCGAGTTGCTGTCTCTGTGGGATTAGTTTTAGACTCCACAGAAGCAGCTGAGCTGTGCATGGTAATTCAGCACAGTTGCATGTGCAGATAGTAGCTCTCAGATGCTGGCTTGAGCCTTGAAGGCAGTACAACAGTGTTGGCTATAAATAATACAGCAGGGGATATGCAGGCAATGTTGTTTTCAATACTCATGTTAATCCATTACAAGTTTGCTTTGGTATCTCTCCCTGACACAGCTTTGTGCTGCTTAGACTTGCCCTTCATGTGCAGGCAGTGATGCTCATTGGTTTTTCTGTGCTCAGGCAACATGTGGCTCCAGAGTCACAGCTGTCTCTGGGAGGGGAAAGAACAGATGGGCTGAAAGTGAGCACGCTATGTTCAAAATTACAATTAAAATTTTATATTTCTTCTTAAGGACTACAAATCCAAAGGAAAAAAAATACTCAGTTTTTTGTTCAGATGATCATGTAAAATGAAGACTGGGGCATGGTCTAACTGAAAGACACTGGAAGGAGAATGCTGATAACAGTAGAGAGGCAGGGAGAACTTTGAAATAAGGCAAACACTTTTTGTCATGATGATATTGGACAGAGAATATCCAGTCTAAGGTTACAAGCACAATGTGCTCATTCAGACATTGTCTGTGTACTGTCCAAGAAGCCTTGACTGTGCTTGGAGACCTGAACCCATGAAGGAACAGTCTTCTAACTCCCATGGCAGGTGAGATTTGAGTGACTGGATACAGCGCTAACAAACACTTATCTTGTGCCCCTATAGTTGCCATAGTGATAAACTCATTACTGTTCTCAGATTTCAGATAAATTACAAACAAGAAAGTCACAGTGATGCCAAGAGGGACATTTCTGTATACCTAAATTTTGTTGTCTGTTTGATGTTATGTTGTGCCTGATTTGTGGAACTCAAGGTGGGATAAGTCACAAGTGAGTACAGGCATACCTGTATGCCCACGTATATTAAAGTAGTTCCTTACAGTTGGTCAAAAATCCTCTGATTTCTATAAAAATAACATGCAGTTGCATGTACTACCGTGGACTGTGGCAGTGGCATTATAATAAAATATAACAATACTAAAAAGAATGCAATGCCTTTTCCTGATTTATATGCAGTGCAAGAAGAGATAATGGTGACAACAGTCTTGTATGCGGTGGGGTGAAACTTGAAAGAATAGTACTAATGCAAATTTGTTTGATCAGGCACATCTATTTCACTAAAATTTTCAAATTTTTTTTTTCCTTTCTCAGCCAAGTGTTGCAAATCACTTATTTCTACTCAGAAGTCTTTTTGCAGTCAGTAACTTCTATTGGGAACATCTTGTCAGGGAGTTTGACACTTGAAGAAAAGGAAGGGTGGAAATAAGTAGGTCTGTGGGTTTTCAGGTTGCCTAGAAACTTGCCGGTAGCTGGGGAGTGCTCCAGAAATGGGAAGAAATCACAGGCTTGTATCCTGAGGCTTCCAGGGTCAGTGACTCTCTGTAGGCCTCTTAATACATCTGCATAGTAAGCCTTTCCTTTTTCATATTAATGTTTTTTAAAGTGTTTCTGATCTGTATTTGCATATGGATGCCAGATGATGATGCATTAAGTCTGCAAGCTGAACTGAGCACAAAAGCATGCTCAAATGAAGCAGGGAAATATTGCTGTGTCAAAGCCACAGATAAAATTACATATGCAAAATTTACCTAGCAAGTTGCTGGAAAGGACCCATCTCTTGAGTATTGCAGCAATGGGCTTTGCATTTAAGTAAACCAGGAAAATGTGTGATTGACAAAGAATACAAAAAAAGTAATAGGACAGATCTTTACAAGGACCTAAAATCTATCTAGCACTGGGCATCTGTTATGTAATGGATTTTGTCTAAAACCAAGTAATTATTAAATCTTATTATTAAATCTATTAAAAATTAAATGTCTGATAAATCTACTTAGGAAAAAAACCCAGCTTGAACAAGTAACTTGCATTTTTTCTCAGATCACCTGAAGCTTAAAGGTCAGAAGTATTCTATGCAGGCCTTCTGATGATATAATACATGTGATGTGCCAAATTTGATTCTGCTGCAGCTGGCCATCCTTAAAGAGCTATTTCTAGAGAGTGTGTTATCACTTCCAGTACACTGCATTGCTCTAAACATTAGTATGGGATGACCACAGATTATGGTGTGTTAGAAATGGGATTTCCATTTCTGCAGACACCAAATAAGACTTACCTGAAGAGTCTGTTTCCTGATTCTGCAAGGTTTTTGTTAATAATTGCAATAGGATACATAGTTTTTTGTCTTCTTCACAGGGAAAAATGAGAGTACAATGGGCCTTTCAATTTTCAAAGAAAAAGTTTGAAATTACCATTAATGTTTCATTCTGGAACTCTGATTTGGCAAGATGTGGCTTGAGTGTCTTCAAAACTTGAATATCAGAGAGAGCAAGCACTTTTTGCCTTACGAGGGAACAAAATTCTTTAAGTATTAGTGAAATTGCAGGATGTCAGCAAGATGTATGAAGCTGGGCTGCATCACAGATCTTGGCTCTGTAAAAGCACTCTTTCTTTCAGTGTCTCCCCAAATTCAAAGCAAAAGACATCAGGACATGGAAAAAAGTGAAGCAGGTGTCATTTTTGTGTGTCCTTCCACTCATGACTCAGTACATTTTCTCACACCATAAAGTTTGTGTTGTACATTATTCTTTATTTGGGCCTGAATCTCTCCCTTTTCTGTGTATTTCACTTGGTGAATGTAAGCTTACTGGAACTAAAATGGATTTAAATTGCTGCAAAGTTCTAAGGGAATGACACTTTCTACTGAATAACTTTTTCAGCCTTACATAACAACCATCTGAAAGTCAAAGTTGTGTCCTTTCCCAAGGACATAGTTTCAAAGCTATCACCTGTAATTGTTATGCAAGGAAAAGAACTAATCAGATAGATAGTGTTCATCATTTGATTTCATACTTGTTCTACAAGCTTAAGCACAGGAAACTTATGAGAGATTTATTTCATTGCTCACTCATATCTTTACTGCACAGCATAAAGATGAATGTCTACAAAGAGATCTTTGAATTCTTTCTTTCAATTTCCTGCAAGAAAGGATACTGGAAAGGTTTGTAGCTCTCCAGGGACTTAATTTCTATATATACCTGAGGGTGACTTCTGATCAAAGATGACTTTTAAAAAGAAGGCTAGGGAAGATCCTTTATCCCTAAATAAATGCAAACTTCCTTCCCCAGGGGCTGTTGAGGAGCAGGAGTAAGTCTATAAGAGGGAGCTGGACGGTATTGTTGGTAGAAGTGCACTGAAAAAAAAAATCAAAGTAACTTTTTTCCTGAATGGACAAGGGGTTTGTTTTAATAATCCAGTATAAAATTTAGTAAAGCTGTGGGAAATGTCTCCATTTATGGATATTGCTGTGACCAACATGCCCAATTAACATGGTTATAGCTGAAGTTTTTTCTGGTTTTTTTTAGCACAATGGTATTTGCAAAATTTCCATTGTGTTGTTTTTTAAGGGAACATCAGAGTCTGGGAACTGGAAGCTCCTCCTGAGCTAAGCTTCCTGGGACTATGAATTCACCCATATGCTGAGTGGTTGTCTGATTTCATAATTTGCATGTGTATATAGTGCTGACATAATAGAATTATTTTGAAATTCGTTGTCAGTACTGTCCCCTTTCCTTCAAGAGAAGCCAATCCGTTGCCCTTTGGCAGGAGGTGGCCTGGTATGAGTTAATAAGAGCACACACCCTGGTACATGAGTATCTTTCCCTTAAAAATACAGGCAAAGTTTCTCCTTGATAATTTCTGTTCCTGCCTTATTTCCTGGCAGTTTGAATAGTACAGACACATATACCAAACTATTTATTGTCAGAAAATATCTGCCAATGGATTTAATTTAAATACTTTAAAATAGTCTTGATTCATAGGATCAGTATCATTCAGCCCTTAAGAAATAGTGTAAAATCTGAGATATCCCAGAATCCTGTATATTGGACACATCTAGATTCCACATGAAAAACAGAACACTGCATCAGCACTTCCTTCAAATGCTATTTTCATTGAGCCTTTAGGTGAAGAAGACCTTTGGCATTGATATTTAATTATTTAAATGAGTATTTAAGCCAAGTGCATTAAATGTTGCAGGTAAGTCCTGAGTCTTGAGTTTTGCTCCTGCTTGCTTTGTATATAACCCAATTTTCATCAGCTTAGGGTTGTTCAGAGATCACTAATTGATCTCCTTGGCGTAACAGGAAGCATTGCCAGATAGGACAGCGAATCCAGAAGCTGATTTCTTGATCGTCTGTATAAACCTGTCCTCCTGGGGCCTCTTCTGGAGTCAAGCAGCCAGCTTCTTCCAGAGTGCAGCCCAGGGTGGCTGCAGGGACCCTTTCCTCTGTGCAAGATGAGTGACACAGCACAAAGCTGGGCTCACAGGCACCCTGTGCAGCTGTCCAGTGCTACAACAGGTAATTTTCCACCTTTGCCTATGTGTCTTCATGTGTCAGGACCCAAAAAGCTCTTTACTATAGAACCATCATTTCTCCCTTGAGGAAACCAGAACTTTGGTCTCCATATAGACAAAAATGTCCCAAAGATAGTAATGTTTTGCCTCTGTCTGGGCCAGATTTCATCCAGATCTGAGCTGATAGAAAGCTGACTGTGAATGCTGCACATCTGTCACATAGTCTATAGAGTCTGGGTCTCTCTCTATGGGACAGACAAAAGAAAATTAAAGTTATTTTCTTTTCTCTCCTCTCTTCCTCCACCTCCTCTCCCACCTTGTTTTTCAGCATTCTTTATGACAAGAAGGGGTGTAAAGCTGAATGGTCTTCCTGGAGTTCTGTGTTGGTGGTGCTAGTCCTAAGGGACTACAAATTTAACCATACCTGAATGTCTTTTTAAAGTTAAGTTTCTTATAACACCTTGAAATGTTCCAGCTGTTTCAGTGTTTTGTCATGTGTATCTGATGTAAATCTTTGGGTTATAGAGGGCTGCAGAGATGTGCAGAGGCTCCAATTTAGAAGAGAATTCAAAGCATTTTGGAAGTCAACAGAGGAAGACTTCTTGTTCCACTGGAGGGAATCTGAAACATATCCTTAAATATACTCTAGCTTTTAAAATAAGGAATACTTCAAATTACAGAGGAGACCTCTTAAACTGTCTTGACATATCTTCCCTTTCAGGCAATTATCCCAAAGAAATGTTCAAGCTATTTAACTGCAGCAAGGTGCCTGTGAAGAGATATCTTTAATTCTGCTGCCTTTAAACTGCTGTCCATGATTTTCCAAATTTAAAAAAATATGTTTTTAGTGTTTTCCAAGTTTATTTTTTTAAAATACACTTTAAAATTAAGTGAGAAAATTGAAATTGTCTCTGTTTGAATGACATAGAACCAACACTTGTGTTTTCCACTAGAAGAATTGTTGGGAATAATAGTGTTTACCTTCATGCCACTTGATCTTTAGAAGGAAGGTAAGGAAATATTTTGCCATTGGATTATTCTAAATTTACTAAAAAGAGCTGGGTGTGATGAATTGAAGGGTGGGGGACCAACAGAGCTAGAGAAGATCAGTCTGTGGAGCAGTTTCAGTGGTGGTGTGATCTCCAGACAACTCAGCAGCAACCTATGTCATCTTTTCGAGTCACCATACATGAATTTTTAGTGAGGTTTGGTTACAAAATCATCCCTGGCATGAGGGTAGCCATCCTCCTTGATCCAAAATATCTGATCACAATAATTTCAAGGATTCTATAAACTCCTCCAAATATACCCAAACATTGATGTCTTTCAATCTGTAGTAATTTCTTCTTTTCCAGTCCTATAGCTAATAATGTGTCCCTGTGGGTTTCATATCAACTTTTTTGTAATGTGAAAATGGAATCCACAGTAAATTTCTTTGCTTGTTGATGAATCATCTCCACTACTTCAGTTTTTCCAGAATGCCTAAAATATTTTACATTTTTAACTTTCCTATGAATTTTCTGTGTTCATGTGCAATGTTTAATGAGATAGGCATTGCTCAATATATATAATAGATATATAGTCCCAGACATACTAAAATGATTAAGCTATAAACACCTTTTGAATAGGCTGGAAAGATATTTTATTTTGAAGTGGCAGTGTGATTTGCAGTATATTTCTAATCCTTTCCTGATGTATTCTTTAACTATTTACTCCATATTTTGTGTTTATGCATTTAGTGTTTTCCCTTCTCACGTGATTTACATCATAAGTTACATAGCACATATCAGCTTCTTTCTCTCAGATGATTTATTGAAGCTGTTAATGTAATTTTTAATTTTATGTCTCTTATACAGAGAGCGTTCTATTTGGTGTTGTCTGGTTTTTTCCCCATATATTCTCTGCATAATACTTCACCTTAATGGAAATATTGAAGACTTTAAGATATAGGACATATCTCTATTACAATCTGTTAATCTCCTTTTGGTAGAAAACAGACTTTGAACTATTCTTTATTCAACCTTCTGTACAGCAGTTTTATCTACAACATATTTGTCGTTTGGTTGTGGGGGTGTCTTGTTGGTCACTGTCAAAAACCATAATAAAGACAAGATATTTTCATGCTTTCCACTCATCCACTTTGCTGATAAGTTTATCAAAGAAGGAAGTTGTGTTTAGTGGATTTTTTTGAAAATACGTGTTAAATGATTCTTATTACTCCCTTGTGTTAACAAACTGATAGATTACTTTATAATTTGTTCCACTATTCTTTGGGGTACTGAAGTTAGGTTGAATAGTATCTAATTTCATAGATAGACCTTTTTTCTCTTTGAGAAGGATTTTCTCTTTGTCCTCTTACAGTCCTTTGGGATCTCATTGTCTTCTAAGCACATTCAGAAATCAGTGCCAATACTTCTGAGACTGCTCTGGCTACTGCTGCGAGCACTCACAGGGGGACATTTTGTCAGGCTCTGCTGAGTTCAATATCTCTAACACTTAAATAATCTTCCATGCTTCTAATTTATCTCCTTTCTCCTTGTTACTGATTCCACAATAATCTTGGTATGATTCATTGAGTGCTTGCACCCTTGGGTACTTTGGTTTGAAAGAGCTGCAGTTCTCTGAGCGACTCCCCCCAAAGCCCAAATGTTCACCAGATTTCCACATCTTTGCCAGTGACTGGAAGCTCTAGGTTGGGTCTGTGCCCTACTCTCCTTTGCTGTCCTGGGAAGAGAAGTGCCAAGCTCCTCTCTGACATCCACAGGTGTCTGAGGCTTCTGGAGAACTGGGCTCAGCATAATACCTCCTTCAAATCTAGTAAGTCTTTTCTCTCAGAACAGTGATGGAGGGTTTGGTTTTCCTTTAGAGCAAATTAATGCAGTAATGGTGATCTGGGACCCAGAGGAGAGGTCCCAGAGCCCATGCTCTCCAGAGCTCTGCAGGCCCTGTCATTCGTTTATGAGGGCCAGTGACATGCCAGGGACACTCAGGGGGTGAACAGGAGGGAGGCAGAAAGGAATGGCCAGGACGAGGGAGTGAGCTGGTGCTGCTCTAGTGGTGTGCAGGAAAAGGAAGGGTTAACTTGTGGTCTGCTCCAATGATTATTCCTGCTTCATTTGAAGACAGGGTGGTTAAAATTTAGGAAAGGCCCTTGTGGTAGAAAACATTGGCAAATTTCGTGAAAAACTCATTTTGCAAAAAAGTGTTACAGTGTAAAATGATGTTTTAAATAAAATAATTTTGTTATCTGGTAGCATGTAAGTATTCATTGTGTCATATTTGTCATGCCTTCTGGCATAACAAATTTAGCATTTGCTGCAAGACACATTGGCTGCTGTCACAGGAGGTAGCAAAATTGATATAAAAGAGGGACAGCATATGGCAAAAATATCACTTTGGGAAAGGACATAATGCTGCAATTAATAATAAAAGAGGAAAATAATCTTTTTGCAAAGAGAAATCTAACACATTTAAAGCATATCCCTGGAGCAGTTGCTGTGGTTCCAAGCCTAGGTGAATTCTCCTAGGTGCAGTAATCTTTCAGTGGAATCTATTTTGTCAGGACTATGCCAAGCAGGAACACACAGTAGATCTAACATAGAATGTATAATAAGCTATAGCCTTCCCCTCCCTCTGAAATCTTTTGGCCTCATGAACTTTTGTACCAAAGACTTTATTCTTTGAAAAAGAAAGAAGTATGTATACTTAGGTTGGAATGTCAGACTTCATAGCTGCTGCATCACAGTGAAATATCTTTTTATTTCCAGATTGGATTGGGTGTAAAGGCACGTGTTGACTTCTCTGAATTCTGGTTTGGCTATAAGTAGAGCTGAAATGGGCAGGTCTCTAAAAAATGACTTTTTGACCAGGGAAGGGGGAAAATCCCAAGGTACATGAATTCAATAAAAAAGTGTCTAAAACTTCTCTCTCTAGAAGACCAGGTGGCCATTGCAGGTCCACATAAAAAGTTATTCCAAAATCTTATGGCAAGTGAAAATACAAAGTATTTCCTATTTCTCCAGAGGATAAGGAGAGGTTATTTCAGCTCAGCATGAGAAGGAAGTTGACCTGCTAGATCCCTGCAATTGTTTTCAAGGACTTTTACTTGTTGGAAAACAAGGAATGTGGGATAGCATAGGAGTGGGTGTTTCACATCTTAAAGCTCTGAAAAGTCTGTCTGACAGATTGCAAATATGTGACAAGTACACTTCTGAACCACTTTGGTGGGAGGCAAGAGAATTTTCTCAGGCAGTAAATAGTTTGTTAAAGTGAGTGGCTCCAATTGCTAATCTGTGCTGATTTCCATGAAGAAGCTACAGTGAATCCTTCAGAAACTTTCACACACAGAATCACACAGAATATGCTCACTTTGAAGGGAACCAAAAGGATCACTGAGTCCAACTCCTGGCCCTGCACAGGGCCATGCCCTGAAGTCACACCATGTGACAATGTGAGCATTGTCCAAAAACTTCTTGAATTCTGTCAGGCTTGGTACTGTGACCACTTTCCAGGAGAGCTGTCCCAGTGCCCAATCACCCTGGGAGTGAAAAACCTTTTCCCAATATCCAACCTAAACCCTCCCAGACTCAGCTTCAAACCATTCCCTTGGATTCTGTCACTTGTCACCACAGAGACGAGAGTCCCCCCACCTCTTTCCTGGTTGACTTTTAACATTTGGGAATTGCTTCCTCCTGTGCCCTTAGGAGGTGATGTTTAAAAGGTGACCAGCACTGATGGACCCCAGCATCTGCAAAATCTTTTTTCCAGGACACCTTGTTTACTAATTCCCTGAGCAGCCTGAAGTCTGCTCTCCTCAGGTCCAGAGTTCAGGTTTTGGCACTTTTCCTCCTCTTAAAAGATTTTAAACTCAATTTCTTTGTGGTCACCATGGCCAAGATGGCTGCCAATCTCCACTCATGAGATCCAGACTTTTGACAAGCAGGAGATCAAGGAGGGCATCTTTCCACACTGGCTCCCTTAGGACCTGTTCCATAAAGTTATCATCCAGGTTTTTAGGAATCTTCTGGCCCAGGCTGTACCAGCTGTGTGATGTTCCCAGTTGATTTCTGGCAAGTTGAAGGACAAGGGCAGTTGACTTGGAAGAGTCCCTCAGCTCCTCAAAGAATAATTCATCATTGTCCTGGCCAGGAGGTCTATAGTGGATTCCCACAATGGCATCTGCATTATTTGTTTGTCCCTTGATTCTTCTCCAGAGGCTCTCAATGGTGCCATTGCCAGCTGTGAGCTCAAAACATTCTACCCCTTCTATTCCATACAGTGCCACCTCTCCTGCCCTGCCTGCCCTTCCTGAAGAGCCTGTACCCATCCAACAGGGCACTCCTGGCACAGGATCCATCCCACCAGGTTTCACTTATGCCAGTGATGTCAAATCTCTGGGACTGGGCCAAAGCCTGGATTCCCCTTGTTTGTCCCTCATGCTGGGTGCATTCATGTAGAGACATTTCAGGTGTGGTACACTGTAGCCAACACCTCCTGAGGGAGATTGAGGGATCCCATCAGTGCTCCTTTCCTCAAGTTTTGACACACCATCCCATCACTCATCACTGGCCAGCCTGGCTTTGTCCTTTTCCCTCTTCCAGGCTGGTTTAAACCTCTGCCTATGAGCCCCACCAGGTCCTGTGCCAGAGCTCTTTTTCCCCTCTGATATTGTTGCATCCCATCAGGTGTCAGTAGACCAGGTATGGAGTAGATCATCCCATGGTCAAGAAACACAAAATTTTTCTTCCAAAACCACCCTTGGAGCCATGCACTGACCTGACGGATCTGGCTATTCCTATCAATATTATTCCTTGTTACCAGAAGTAAATCATTACCTTTGAAGAGGAAATCACTTCCTTTGCTCCAGACCCCTCTCCCAATTGTTCCATGGTTCTGAATTCTCTTTTGATTGCCCTCTGACTATTGTTTTTTATTTAATCACTGCCAGGTTAAACAACCAATAGTTATCAGAGGGCCTTACTAAACTGCAGAGTTTTCCAGTAATGTCCCTTATTCAAGCCCCTAAAGACAGCCAACTTTCTTGTGAGTTGAGTCTGGTCTCTGTATCAGGCCCTACATTTCCCTTAGAAGGGAATCTGCTATTCCAGGTATCCTTCTTTTCCTCTTAACAGAGAAGGGTGGGGTGCACAGAACAGGTGGTGCTGTTTTAGTTCTGTTCCACTATCCCAGGAAGGATTTTGCCCACCTCATCTGTTGTCTGACCTTCTAGATCCAGAACCTCACACCTCTTCTATAAGGTTCCAGCCCTACATGTCAAATTGTGAGAAAGAGGAGGAACCTTTCAGGCCTGCTGCCACCTTTAAAACACCCTTGGCTCACAGCTACTTGGCTGATTACCCTGCAGGATTCTGAGTCTGCCTGCTTCACTGCAAGGGAGGTTTGAGACTCCTGAGAGTTTGAGACCACAGTGTCTCTGGAAACAATTGATCTATTCCTTGTTCATTCACTTGAATACTACGTAGGGAGGTGGTGTCAGCTACAGGGGCACAGAGCAAAATGCACCTACAAAGTCACCCAGACTGAGGAGCACATGAAAGGTCATATGTAAAAACTATGCAAATCCTCTCTTGTGTAGATCCTCAGCTTCTCACCAAACATCCCTCTTGGGTTTGTTCATAGGGCAGGGGAATGGAAAGGGGTTTTAAAAAGACCACACTAAATCAAAATGTACAAACCTCCCCACTTTTGAGAAGTTAACAGCATTGTAAACTTTAAAAGGACGATTCTGTCTAAGGCATGTGGCAGTTTACTGATACAGTCAGACTACCTGTGGGTTTTCTAAAAACCTGTGAAAATGAGGAGCATAGACCTGGGGGCAACTTATCTTTTCCTGGAATAAATCTCCTCTTAGATTTCCAAGGACTCATTTTTTCAACAATTTCTCTGAAACACTGATAAGCTTTTTAAGAAGAGATTGGAAGAGTGAAGAATGAGAACTGTATGAAAATGGATTTTCTTTCTGCTTCCTAGAAAATAGCATGAACTGGGGTAGGAAAGAATTCTTGCTCATTAGACTTTAATAATATGAATCCAATATTTCAGTTTATGATTAGCCATGTTTAGTTCACCCTGATAAATTGATTTACAACATTTGCACTTAATAATGCACTTAATACTAAGTACTCAGGCAAAAGAAAATTTAATTTATGCTCCTTTATAATTTTGTGGTAGTTTGGGAAGTTCAAGAACCAATCAATGACTAGGCATGAAAACTGACAGCTAACATAGCCACTAGAGAGATAATATGATTATATTTTGAAAGATTATTTTTTGAGATTTGAAAACTGACAGAATTTATGTCTTAGAAATGGAAAAAAATCTAAAAGTTATAAGAATAAAAAAGGTGGGGTTTTTTTTAAATTTAAAGCTTTTCTTGGCTTGTTTGCTGCTTAGTAATAATAATAAAAAAAAGAACAGTGACTTCATCCTGCAAACACATTTTTTAAACCTAATCCCTTTTAGGAGCAAAGATGACACAAAACTTCTTGAAATAACATATAAGCCATCAGGACCTCAAGAGAACTTTCTTGTTTCTAGCTGCCCAGAGCAACAACTACAAAGCCAAATCTGCAGATGTAGCCCTGCTCTGCACGACAAACAGTCAGACTGGCAGGAGAAAACACTACCTAATGCAAAAGAGCACAGAGAAGGATTCAGCAGAATGGGAATGAACGGATTTTCATACATTTCTGCTGAAACATCTGTATCAGTTTGTACCAGTCATATCATTGATACCTAAAAGCAAAAACTGGCAACAGAGAATGGAATCAAGTTTGTAAAGGCTTGATATTCACACTTCCTTGTTTTTCAAGAGAGAGGTGCAACACAGAACTGAACACAGAACAAAGAATTGTTGACCTTTTTTGTATATATTCTCCTTAAATTTGTGCTACTAGAGTAAGACAAATATGGATGAACTCACACCAGAACAAAGATATCAAATTTAGTCAGAGAGCCTCAATAATAATGTATTTTACTCATTATTAATAATTAATATTTGCTCCTCCAGAGAATCAAAAGCACAGAATGAGAGATCATAGATGGGTTTTTTAAGCATTTCCCAGAGAACCATTTCCACGCCTTCAGATGATGGAGTCTGTTCCAGAGTGCTCTATTTAGAGGGTTCACAGTGTTACACTGAAAACTGCTGGGATCATTTGTGTTTTGTTCCATGACTTCCCACTGCTACAAACTGCCAGGGCACCCTGGGCAAGGAGAAGCTTGCTGAAGAGTTACCCTCACCATGTAGGAATGTAGCTGAACAGAGCAGATTGAAAGAACAGTCTTTGATTTGATCCACAAACACTCGTCTTTCAGGAGGGGAATTGTGGAGGGTGGTAAATAATGCAAGAATGTATTTCATAGAGGAGCTCATTCACATAGCCACAGCTAACTTGCAGGCTTGAAGGTGATGGAAAAGCCCCCATTATTAGAAAAGATGAAAATAATGCATTTATTTTCTTCCCTTTGGTAGAGAATTAGTATAATTTCTGTGTCTGGGTTTGGATGAAATGTTCCTGCCCTTTGTTCAGCCCAGCAATAACTTCAAAGCATACTGAATATTTGGCTAGGTACAATAGTATTTCATGTCATAAATCATGGATCATATTTTCTGGGCCATTAATGAACTCAGTAAGTAATGACAAATGTAAAGCTAAATTTGGCTTTCAGTTGCTCAGATGTAAATTTATTATAGCTTCAAAATCTACAGAACATTCATTATGAAAATAAACTTTATTTTCAATATTCTTAGAGGACAGGAAATCAAAGGACTGCTTTCAGATCACTAAAAACAGCATATCATTTCAGATAGAAGCTTAAGAGAGCCAGAGATTCTGTGGAAAAACCCCACATTTTCCAAGTTTGTGAATTCCAATAAATGTTTTCATAGTTAAATGGTGGCAAATGTTTTGATTAACAAATCTTAAACCTGAAGAGGCCAGAAAAGGGAATAAGCATTGTTTTGGACATGTTCCGAAACCAGTTTGTGCCAATATCTCCCAGGTCCCTGCTCAGGTCTGGCTGGAAGGCTTTGGTCCATTTTTTAGCTGTGTTGAATCCTATTAGAAGAAAAATAACCTGACCTTATGTGAGAGGATGCTGTAGCTGATGCTCCAGACTCTATTTGAAGACCCCGTCCTAGGTGAGCCTTTTTTCTTGTTTTCCTATAGAAATGTTGGGTGCTGCTCTTTAATGAGGACCTGATCATAATGTTGATAGTTGTCAGCTGGAGAACTGGAGACTAAGGATAACTAAAATGAGATGGGCAAGAAGGTGGTGTTGTTCCATGTAAACAGGAAAGAAAAGAAAGACCAGACTTCCCTCAACCTTTGTTCCTGAGGTGCCAGAATCATTGCAGTTTTTATCCCTGTGATCAGGGCATGAGTGCTGAACTACAGCTGATCTTTCTCCAGGCACAGGTGTAGAGCTGACGGAATCTGGCATTTTAAGAATCATGTTTTAGGCTTGACAGAAGTTTCCTCATGACTGTCTGTACACATGGGTCTTGGAGGATGTGAACACACCAGCTCAGAGGAGCAGGCTGGGATGTCTCCTCATTTGAATGCACCAAACACATAACTGGGGAAACACCAGGGGGACAGAAAAGGAAGAGCAGCTGGGGGCCAAATGTGTCAGATGTTACCTTGATGCAAAATAAGTCTGTGCAGAGATATGTATCAAGGATTTGTAGAGCTTTGGGGATAAAAGTGGAACGTGAATGCTTAAATACCCTTCAGATGTGGATTAGCCTTCCTGTTGCCTAATTCATAAGGACTGGCAGTGCAAAGCTGCAGGTGCCTAGAACTAGCTTGTTACTAAGAGATCTGCAAGGTCTGCTCCAGTACTGAGCAGTTCTGAGTGAAGAGGGGAACTGGACTATTCCGATTCAATACATCTTCTAAGCTAGTGCACATCCTTCCTGTGGTGTGTGAATCTGAGAGGCAGTGCCCCCACACTGCTGCATGCACAGATAGGGATGAAGCTGTCAAAATGAATGTGTAAGAGCAAAGCTGCTCCACTTCAGTGATACTTGGCTCCAGAGCAGAGGAGAAGTGGAGAGGCATTTGAGTTATGCCTACTGCTAATCTGTATTAACAAAAAAACCCACTGGAAGCTATTTTCATTATCCTTTGCTTTGTTTTTGCTAATCCTTCACTAGCCAGAAAAAAAAGGAGAACTATTTTGAAGACTTAAATTTATTTGCATCTGTTCTGCAGATTTGCAAGTAGTGAGGAGCATGTGCTTAGAATATTCTCTGTCCAGGCATTCCATAGATTTATCTACAGAACACCTTATTGACTGAATGAATTCCTATTTACTAGGATTGCTTGAACTGTTACCTCTTTTTACTCTTCTGCCACTAGATTATTTGTAAAGAGAACAATTTCTCAGACAGCCAGCCAGTCAGAACTTTTTGTATTGGAATTGAACAACAATGCAGCCTCTCACTTGTTACCAAATTCCTTATGTGAACTGGTACCAATAATAAAAAAGGTACTTAACACTTACATCCTCCTGGCACTGGTCTTCTACAAGGCCCAAATCACCAGGCAGGCACAGTTTGTTCAGCTGCAAATACAAGATAATTGATTTGCTCAAAACAACATGAATAATCATATAATTTTTGACTCTGCATTTTCAGTATTACCATTAATCAACTGACATACTTCCTTTTGCAGATGTTTTCAGAAGTCTATTCAACTTCATTCTAGTGTAGTGATACAAAGTAACACTGGGTCAAAATTTTCAAGTTCAAAACAAAATCCACAAACTTTCAGACATATCTGCATTTCAGACATACCTACACTGTGTATCCTGGCTGTAAATAACTAGAACATCCCAGATGTTTTTGATTGTGTGTGAGGAACAAACCGAGCAGACACATCCAAAAGATAAACTGAAAGACTTTACAAAGCTAAAAGGGTAAATGAGATTGAGAACACTTGTATCTCTACATTTCATCAAAATGTTTTGATCCTGCAGAATTTGAATTCTGCTGGCAGTACTTTCAGAGCTTCATTAAAAAATCCATATTGTCATATCAATAAAATATCTGACACAAATATCCAATTTTATAGGTGTTTATTGAATCAGTACCAGTTAAACTTTCTTTCTGAATCACATAGTGACAGTCATTTACAGCAGAAAATGAAAATGAACTGAAATACACAGAAAAAGGAAAAACTGAGGCAAGAAGGGGAATGGAAGAATGAAATAACAGAATAACAGTTGACTGTGACATAGATGGGTTATGAGCTCAGCTTTGACTGGCCTTATAAGTTTTTTTTTAAAAAATGTCCTTTCCCCCATCTTTCTCCTGTTCAAACTGATTCATCACTCTATTTCTGTTTTTCTGGCCTCAGACAAATTTCATCTAAAGACTCCTTCAAAACATGCAAAGAAATCCTCTCTGCCGAGGTCTTGAGTCATGTGTGTCTTTTTTTTTTTTTTCTGGAAAAGGCTATTTCTGCTGGCAGGCCTGCCTTCTTTCCTTGGACTTTATTTCTCTGATACAAGAACTTGTTTTTTAGAAATTATCTAGTTTCTGTAATGACTAGGAGAGTTTGACCTGCTTTTAACTGCCAAGAAAGTCTTTTACTTCATGAGCTAATGCAAGTCCATTCCCATGGGACAGGCAATATGTTATGACATCCCTGGTTTTTGTACTGTCTCTAAGAACATCAAACCCTCATGGGAGCCTGCTCTAGTGTAACAAATTTTCTATCTTTCTAATTAATTGACCCTTCTGCCATTTTGTAATAATTATATTAGCTTCTTATATATGTATTTTGAATTGATGGTACTATTTTGTTAACTGTTGGCTGATGTTTGGTGATTCTATTCTGTTCTTTTCCTGGTGCTTTCCAATTAAGTAATTTTCTCAGTCTTTGAATTTCCTCTTCCATGATCTGCACCTCAGTTTGATTAAAGACATAATTTCATTCACATCTTGTTTTTTTAAACTATCCTTTGCCAGAGGGTTACATCATGCCCTCCATTCCCATTTTTCTTTCCAGAAGTCATCATGCTTAGTTCATTTGTCACCATATTCTTCTCATCATTCTGCCTGACAGCTCGAAAGATTTCCTCTGGTCATCTCCACTTCACAGGTAATGGTGTAATTTGTATGTGTATTCCTTTAGTTCTCTTGTCTGTATCAATAAGAGCTCCTTCAACTCCTGCAGTGTTATGATATGAGATTAAGGTTTTCTTTTTTTTTTTTTTCCCTGTGATTGCATAAATATTGATCTACTTTTCAATTTCCCCTCATTCATGTCACCCCAAGTAAAGCTGCTGTCATCACAATGTTCCTGTAGACACAGTGGGGCAGCGCAAGGAGGATAGGAAAGGGAGCCTGACCTGAGATGTGTAACTTCACACACTGAAAAGCTCTGCAAATGTAACCTGTGCAGTATCCTGCCTTTTTAGATCTGCTTCCTCTTATGGTTATGGCCTTTAAAGGAATGCTGTACTACAGGAGATCTTCATTATTCTTTAGCACTTCCCTCGGGAATTGTCACCCCCTCAACCGGGTGAAATGTTTATTTCATAAATGCATATAGAATGCCATATTTCACACTAAAGTTAGCAATTAAGAGACAAGATTCTACAGTAGGTTCTGTTTTTGTCTCTCCTGCTGTTCAAATGCATGGCACAGGAAAGAAACAGCAAAATATGGCTTTCTGTTCACAATTTTGGTGTCACCTGGAAGCAGAGATTTTTCAGAGTGACCATTGTCATCCTTTCTGAAGAAAGTTTTCAATTTTGAAGAATAAATGATGTAGTTCTTGGATTTCCCCTCTTCTAGACAAAATTTTTTTTATTATTTGAAAAAAATAAATATTTTCATTGTGCTTTTTTTTCTGAATTAGGTAATATAATTTAGAACCTGTTAGAGCAAGCAACTGATTATGTGGCTTAGGTCAGGATTGTCAACACATGTCAGGGAACCAGTTACTAAATGTATTAACTTCTGGTAAATTAGCCAGAGAGAGATCTGTCTGTGTTCTGATTGTGAGTTCCTATGCTTTTTGATAAGTATTACCCCTATATGCATGATGGTAAAGGAGCTATTTTACTTTTAAATGGTAACTAACAAGTAATTGCAAGTAAAATATATTTTCTGAGACCAGTGTCTTGATAAAAACCCAGTTATTTCTGTGAAAATAAAGTAGCTGACTTGCACACAATGTAGGGGTACTAATTTAAATTTTAAATCTGCTTAGTGGAGAGAAGAACGTGTTTTGAAGCTACAGTTTCATAATTTGGAACTAGCTAGAGCATCTGTTGTTTTGCAGATAAAGGGTGAGTGAAGTCTGAATGAAAACTACATCAACCATTATTTTATCTCTGTATTGTTGGTATCCTTGCATGTATCCTCATCACTTCTGTCTAAACTCTTGAAAATTGAAACTGACTTGGTGGGAAATATTTTATTTTTGCTTTAGGATTTAAATAGTTGCTTTCCATTTGTTTTACTTTCCTTCTTCTTCCTGCTGACCTTAGCCAGCTCTTTTGAAAATGTATAATGTGAAACACATAATTAGTTAGCAGTCGTACTACAAAGTGGTACTTCTACAAAGTGCCCATACTTGGGAAGAAAACCCTGTTAATGCACTTATTTTCCATTCTTCTGCACTGCTTCCTTCCTCACTTCATTAACTCTGTAAATGGAGGTATACAAAAGCCATAGCAAGTAGTTGTTTAAAAGCTTCTGCTTTATGCAACACAAGAAGAGCAGCACAAGAAAGAAGCACATCCTCATCACAGTAATTTTTTATCTTGTTGGGTCAGTACAAGTCTCTCCTATGAATTCTTGTCCATTATAACTATGGAATGCCTAAATGTTTATTTCTTGTGTGCTCTCTAAAAACCCTTGCTAGGAATCTTTGGTGCATAAATGTAGTTTTATTAGTGGTATCTAGATTAGATTAAATACTAAACAGCTGCTAGCAATGAAGAAAACTTTGGCAGTATCCTTGTTATTCCCCCTAATAAGCTCTCAGGATTTTTAATCACCATACTGCTGATTTCTGTGTAGATAAAGTAATAGAAATTAGTTAAATCTTTTATGGTTCCTGTATGTACCCACTGGTTTCAAAGCCCTGGCATGAATAGTTCCACACCCAAAATATCAACTTATATTATTAGAACTAGTCCTGGCTATGAAATCAGTTGTTAAACCCTCTATGAAATGCCATAAGCTCTTTCTCTCTTAATTCTTTCAGTGTAAAATGAAATGTGTAGTGCCTTCTGATTGTGTGTGTACATATACATATATATATATATATACATGTATGTGTGTATTGTATGTGTGCATACACACATATATACACAAGGTCCATCACCGTCCCTAATGTTGTAAAGAGGAGAGTAGAACTCTTGAATATTTAACACTCATGAATAAACATGGATTTCATCTCACTCAACGATTGTCTTCCAAAACTTTAAGAATCTAGGATCTCCCAAGAATTAATAGAGAGTGAAAGCCTAAGTACTGCCTGCCCTGGACACCTGTCAGCAGATGAAATGAACTTCTCTAAGGTGCACATGTCTCCTCAGGGTTGACAGAGGTTACCAGATTAAACTGTAATTCCTATTTTTAGAGGTTATACTTGACTCATGTTCACACTTTAAATGGAAATCTCTATCATGGCTATAAGCAGAAAGTGCTAATTTTCACTTTTGCATGAACCTGGCATCATCAGAGATGATGATATAGCAAGATACAGCCCTATAAGTAATTTCTAAATGCATAGATTTTATAAATGTGGAGAGAGAAAAAAAATATTACACACTGTATTTAAAGGAAAGAGATGCACGCAATGAAGTTAATTTTTTTCTTCTGTTTTTGGTCTCTCTGGTTTGATGCTTTCTGAGGTGTGATAGCACACCAGAAAAATCTTGCTATATATTTTATTTTTAATAACATTTAAATTCATGGTGACGAAACCCCTAGTATCCTGCCAAATCTAGAAGAGGAAGCAAGTCTGTTCTCCACACCATTTTACCATCTTTCCCCAATAAAGTCTGAGGCTCTTACAGGGTTTCCAGTCTCAAAAATTCCCAAGACGTCTGTAGCAGCTGTGTTCAGCAACTGCTGGTGATATTTGGGTAGTGGAAAATGCTCACATAGAGGAGCTCTAAGCATAAAAGAAACTCCTGTCGTGATTAGGTGTTGCCTTCTCTTTACTGCCTGAGACTCTTAGCTTTTCACTGCATTGTTCCTAATTTCCATCTTTACACAGAATCAGTGGGAAATCCTGACTGGGGCACTCTGAGACTGAGGCAGCCTTTAGTGACCAGCTGTGGGTGTAAAATGAGTCTGTCACATTACACCACCTCTATGCCACAGAGAATATGGAGGAGCTGTGGCTCCCCGTTGCATTACCACTACAATCTTCAAATCTTCTTTTATTCAACAAAAGCATGGTTAAATTTTTGCAAGCCAAGTGTGGCATGTAAGCACTCAGCTTCCACAGAGATTAGAACAGATCCTCTGCATTACTAACAAGTGCCAGATTTCAACTTCTTTATATGTCACTCTGGAGAACAATGAGCCATTAGGCTAATGATTAGCATATTTTGACCAAGCTGTGCAAGAAAAAACTTCCTTTTGTTTCCAAAAATTTGCGTTGGTGCTCAGCACAGGCCCTGAACATACTTGGACATTTGAATAAAATGCATAAACAATATATAATGAGAAAGAAAAAAGACTGTGGCTAACTGAAATGATTCCAAGCTATGTCTGCTATTGTGGCACTATTTGCCAGTTTAAATAATGATGATTTTACCACTTCACTTAAAAATGAATTTATAACTACTTGATTCAGTCCTTTATATTTTAAAATCTTTGCAATGAAATAGTTGAAAAATACTCTGCCCACATGTGATGAAATGTATTTTCTTTGGATGTTTGCTCAGGTAAAGGTCCTTCTCTGCTGCCTGCACTGGATAAATAGTAGGATTTGAGGATCTATTTATGATAAGAAAAGGCATTATATAAGAACAGGACAGTAACATTCCATGTTCTGCAACATTACATACATTTCTGATCACCATGCTTCTATACATGTTATTGGGTGGGAGATGTGAGAAAAGCAATTGCCATGCTGAGAGCCAAAGAGACTGGTTTCCTCGAGAAGCTGGAGAGCCACATGGGCATACAGCAGCTTGGAAAAGTGATTAATGGCTACTGGGACTGACAGAGGTCTGAGGATATTTAATGAGTATTATTACAGAAGTGACAGAACATTTCAGGATAACAAAAGTAAATTGTAAATCTTTTGGAATGGGAAAATGTTGTGTAAAAGGTGGTATATTAGGTCTTTTGGAATAATCACTGTCAGTGTATTATTTTCCTAGGTTTATTCGTATTTTTTTACCTGGCTGCTAGATATTTGCTGTAATAACAACAAGAAGAATTGCAGTCAAAGTAACAAAAAAAAAACTTCCCAATTTTGAGAGAAAAACCTTCTTGACTGGCAATTTTGATGAACTCTTTGAAAAGTAGTAAATCTTTGTCTCTTGGGACTATAGTAGGAAAATGGGAAGATGTAAGCAAATGCACAATAGCACTTTTAGACTGACAAAGAACAGACTTAAATTTGATCAGGTTTATTTTAAATTGCAACAATAATCAAAACCTTTAACTTTTGAAAAGCACCTTATCCCTTGATGCATGTATAATGCAAAAGACACTAGAAAAGTCAAGCAATAGAAATAAGCAAAAAGTTCTACTGTGTTGAGGCACCCCTGCTCTTTGTTCTTCTGAGCACTGTGCCCCAGAGGAAGCAATGGAGTAAATATCAAGTTCTAGAATATAAACACCTTTGCCAGGACTGGCATGCATTTGGCTTGTTTTACCTACCAACTCAGGATGGCAAACTTTTATCACCCACTCAAACATTTGCAGCATGCCTGCAAACAGCCAGGCTTAAGATGCAGCCTCTCAGAAGCTCATTCCTAGGAAGTGTGGGGCAGTGGCTGATGCTACCAGGCTTGGGATGGGCACCTACAGGGTGATGCCAGGGGGCTTGGACCATGCACACAGACATTCTCCTTTTTGCCCAGGGAACAAATTTTCCTTCCCAGCCTGTCCTCCTGACTGCAGAGATCTGTTTGAATCCTGCCAGTTGTTTGAAATAGTGGGCTTGAATTATTTTTCTGCTCTGTCTTTAGCAATGAAGTACAGAGCTGCTTGACAGATACTCTTGGACAGCACTGGCTGTGTAATTTGTACACATTCTTGCCACATTTTTTTTGTTCCTTCCTTCCTTTTTCCACTCCTGTACCTACATTTTTCTGCCCCAATCTTTTTCTTGATAAACAATCAATCCCTAACTACTTTTTCCCGACTTGTGCCGGTTTTGGGATATTGATACCTATAATTGTTATTTCTGTTACCATTCTTTAGATAATCTTAATCTCATGTGTTGCTGCTCTGCTCATGCAGATACTGCTGACCTTGCAAGAATTGACTACCCACAGAAGTCCCCAGTGCTCCTCTCTAGTTATCTGTGAAGTTTGACATATGCCTGCTCCTTCACCACCTGTGAAACTCAGACCTGTTCTACAGTGCTCTCTGTAGCTTTTGATAGCATCTCACACTGTTATCTATCACATCCAAGAACTTCTCAGCTTGGGTTCACCCAGTGGGTTTTCATGCTCTGTTCCACTGAGCCTCACTGGAATTCAGTCCAGTAGCCCTGGTACCTGCCTACAGCCCTCTCAATCTCTGCTTTTACTGCCTTTCTCTTATTTTACTTCACTTGGCATACTTTACTATTTCTGAGTTTTGTTTCTTTCCCCACTCTTCAGCTTTCTTCCACTTAAAAAAAGAGTCTATAAATAACCATAACCAAAACTTTGAAAGAGCTGTGCATTGTGGTCTTAATCTACATCTGGCTGTAATTGCTGAAAGAAATAATGAGTCAGAGTGCTCTGCATAAGCTCTGATGTCATGTGTGATTTCATATAACAGTGTTATAAAGGAGAATGTGTAACAGGCTAAATTTCCTTGGCTTAGTGAAGAAATCAATGGCCTCCTGCACAAATTCACTGTTACTCTTACTCACTGAGTAGAACAGTCCCAGCTCTAAAAGACAGAACACAGAATCAGATCCCTGATGCATACAAGGACAGAAAGATTGAGGGTTTGATATACTCGAATGAATAAAATTGCTAGTGTGAATATACCTTAGATCAACGTGTTTAATATGTTACTGGTGTCCTTACCAGAGCTGACTTCTGTAGGACTCATTATAGATCAGTCCCAAATAGTCTAGTCTCAGATTCCTCCTAAGGCCTGTAGCTCCTTAGGTCTCCCTAAATCAAAATTTCTAGTACTCTTAAAACCTGAGCTCAACAGTCTGAAAAACTGGATCTGCCCTCTGTCAGAAGTTACTGTTTCACAGAGCACCACATACCTTAAAAGTAGCTCAGGTTTGTCAAAAGAATCTCCAAACCTTTTTATATTCATAAGAAAATCATAGACAGAGATTTAAGTGCTTACACATACCATTCCTTTTCCCTCCCTTAGAGAGAAGGAATGTCACGATTGGTGAGAGTTAATGCTTACAAAATTGCACTATTTCATATAATTTCTATTAGTTTTTCCAAATGTATTTTAAATTTTAAAGGCTTCTTTTGTAAAATAGCACAGACCCTTTGCTTTCTTCTATTAGAACGCAAAAGCTAATGTATGTATGTGTGTGTGTGTTTATATGTATGTGCCCTCTTTTAACCAACAACAAAAACCTCTCCTCAGGGCAACATGGGCATTTATGAAGCAGACAATACATGGATTGTACCCTTAATTCTGGATATCCTTTGGTAGTTGTGTGAGATTTAACACACACTGTGACTTGAGGACAAATTTGGCACTTTTTTTGGCCTCAAATGCAAAAAGTGTTTCTGCAGTATAGCTGACTTCCAATTTTCACAGTACTGATGTGTTTTCCTTATGATAATATCCCAGTGCAGAAGAAATGACTGGTATTTCATTTCTGCTTTCTATTCCCCATGTTTTCTCCAATTCTTATCAGTGCTGATTGACACTATTCAATATTTTTTGTACTTTCAATGTGATAAAGATCTCTGCCTTTCTTTCCTATTACCACATCTGGTCTTCTCACATATATTCCAATTCCATTAGTAGTAACATTTGAAAAATTTGGTGATGCTTTTTCATTTCTTATTTTCTCTATCTTTGTGTCTTGTGAAGATAACACTCCTCTCTCACATGCTGCACATTACTGCCAACTTTCTAATGTAGTAATTTATAGCTCTCTCCAGACAGTTAGTTGCATCAACTGAAATGTGATTTACAGTTAATGAGGCCAGGCCACACATTTTATTGTGTAAATTCACATTTTCCCTGTCATCTGTCTTCTGTCTTTGCATTGGCATCTCTTATGCAAATCACCTACTTAGAGCAGTCATAGTTAAAACTTCAGGCTGTTCTGTCCTTCCTCCTTTGTCAGGTCACTTGTAATTTTCCAACGTATTCAATGAGATTCATAAAATATATTCCATGTGGAATTTTTTCATCTCTTTCTACTTGGGTATCTCTTCCTGTTGTCTAATGACCTATTGACAGAAGTAGTATATTCAGATAGTTTTGGTTTTGGTCCAGTATGTCCTTCTCTCATAGTTTCCTGTCATTACTCATTGTATTCACTGACATTCTTCACTGATCTCATCTTTTCTTCTGTACATTTCATGCCAACATAAAGTCACTTCAGGTCAGAGTTCATACAGTGCTAACTTCCTCCTGCTGCTCCTGTCAGATTCCCTTAAATCTACTTTTCATCAAGACATTAATCCCAGGCATATGATCTAATTGGGTGGTATGTTACAGAGCCTTAAATATCCCTAAGCATTACTGAATTTGCTTGAAAATATTCTTTGTTTTCTTTGTTTGCTTGTCATGATTCTTAAGCTCCTATATAAAGCTGCCTACATCTGCATTCTTGTACAGCCCATGCCATTTCCTGTGGCATTTGTGCAATTCCTTTCAGTATCACAAGGCACTGTTAAATCTAAATACTAACTCAAATACCAGAAAAATATCACTGAAGCATTAATATCAAGGAAAAACTGCATATTTTCAATCCCTAGAAAACATGTGGAATTTTTTTCCTTTAATTTTCCAATATTTTTTCCAAAACATTTCAGTATTTGCAGCTTAAAAAAAAAAAAAAAAGGCAAATGAGAAAAGTAAGAGAAAATAAGCCTTTCCTGAACTCTTGCCTTTCTATTGTATCAATCCATTCTTCTCCCCGTGCAGCCTGTTTCAATTTCTTATAACAGATGCCCTTAAAAGATTCAAACAAATTGCAGATTTCTGTCAATGTAATACTGTTCGGTTCTGCAGTGTAACTTACCTGACTAAACTTCAGGCTGCTTGGCAAAGCTTTCTTCTCCATATTGTCATTGTCTGCTAGCTGATGGCTCTTTACAACCTGAAAATTTGACATCCTTCATGTTCTTGAGGAATCCTACCAATTCTTTAAACATGCTTGAATTTTTTTTCTTTTTTTTTTTTGCTATTAATGCAGTTCAGTTATACCCAAAACATGGGAAAAGAGAATATACGCTTGCAATTTTAGCTAGAGCATTTTACTTCATAACAGTATTTTTCATTAAACAAATCTTCCTTGATGCTATTCAGGTGAGTGAATATTTTTGCCTATTTTTGCATATGTTTTCTAAGTACTTTATGTTTTCAAAACTCTTGACCAATGATTCCAGATTCTCTTCATTCCCATTTACTTCCTAGCTAGGCAATTTTCTCTATCCTCATCTGTAGTTTGCACTTTATTTTGATTAGCCCCACCATGTTATTTATACTTTCTTTTTAATATCCACTTCTCAAAGAAGCCTTTGTTTCCCTCCAGTCAAGACACTGGAGGGAAAAAAGCGTTCTTTTTCTTCAGTAATTGTATTCTTCTTACCTTTGTTTCAGTCACCTGCCCAATTTTGTCTTTTCATTTGTAAACATTTTTATTTTAGTGGAAGCATCACCATTCTAGACAAAGATAATAGCAATATGGAAACTTGTCCCAAAAATTAGTAGCAATAAAAATAATATTACTGACCTTACATGTGTCCCTCTCCAATATAAATTCCATGCTTTAAATTTAATTTTGACATAGAAATTCTGTGTCAAGAAAACCAAATTTTTAATTGGAATGATAGTGACTCATGAAATTGGTTAAAATATTCAGGTTTATATGGAACATGTCTTCTGTCATGTTTTTTGTGAATATAGCAAATCCACATCAAAGGTGATCTTTTCTACTGCTGCTGCTTAAAATTCAAGGATTTCTTTGTCTAAGTAATGGTATTTAAGAATCTTGCAGGGTCTGGGTGTTGAAAAAATTTGTTTCTCTGCTGGTCTCATAATTGCCGAATAAAAGGGCTGGTTGGCATCCTACTGTGCTAGTACACAAAAAGCCTACAGGACCTGCTCACACGCCTGGCTGCCTTTGCTTGCAGCAGAAAGTCTGGCCAGGAGCCCCAGGTAAAGTTCCCATCTGCTGGGCCTTTGCATTTTCCCAAGGAGGCTCCTACCCCCACAGCCAAGTCTCTGTAGAGAAATCAGTGTTGGACACCACTGTGCTTTGGCTTTCCGTGTCAGTGTCGCTAAACAAGACCACTGATTGTCGCCCTAAGTTTTTTAGGCTTCTGATATTTGCATTCTTTAGTGGAGTTTTATCATGTAGTTTCATGTAAACCATGTATATTTTTGTACCTTGATTTTCCCTTTGTTTACATATTTCTTCTCTGTGAGGAGTCAATCAAAATCACAGGACAGACTGTGATTTTCACCAGCGTGGTTGGAGAGGTAGCAACCTCATTGTCCAATCCACGGTCAAATGTCCAAACCTATATAAATCCAAAACACAAATAAACTTTCTTCTTCCTTGCCTGATCTTGACTGAGTGTGGTCTTGTTCTTTCATGTCCTACTGTGACAGCTGATGACACAGAAAGGAACTGGGATTTTGGCAACTGGGTTAGAGTTCATGATGTTTGGCACCAAAGCATGTGATGAGGGTCACATAATACAACACAAAACCTCTTAGTAATGTAGCAACTGGCCCAGAATTTGCTGACTGCTTGTCAGTTATTGAACAATCCCAAACTGTCTGACCAAAACCCTACCCTATGTGTCCTCAGCTGCTTGTCCCAGATGACTAATGGCAACTGTTTCTGAAAGGGGTCCAGGAATGTCTTTGTAGTGCCTTTACTTTTCCACAGCTCCAGCCAAGTGACTCTGTACCAAGAACCCTGAAATTCCGAGCCAAAACCTCTCCCTCCCAGTACATCTTCCATAAACATGCCCTCTGTTGGATTTCAAATAAGGCTGACACTGAAATATGCCAGAAAAAGAAGCTTGAAGAGAAGGATTCATTGATTAGAAATCCTCTTAACATCTTAAAAAATTACAGCTTCTTCATTGTTACCACTAGTAACATAGGGAGGAAGGGAAAAAAATGCCAACTCTTTACACAAACAAGAGGTAATAGTCTCAAAATCAGCTATAAATAACAAGAAAATAATAAAAATATAAAGCATTCCTGGTGTCTGTTCCAGTATTTCTCTAAGTTCCTAGAAGAATTTGAGGAACAGAGAGGCATTATTATATCCTGACAAGATTTTTTTATAGGGCAGCAGCCCCTTTTATAGGGGGTGGCACCTCTAAAAGTTTATTTTTCAAATGTTTTTCTTTGGAAACTTGTACTTAATCTTGACACATAAGAAAAAGATCAGTAATTTTACAAAGTGAGCTACTAGTGTAAGGGAAGCCACAGCAAAGCTTCATCTGAACAGATATCTGTCTTATTGTTGTCATACATTGTGAATGTTAATATTGGGAGGTTTATAACAGGAGACCGATATTATCCTTTGGTCAACAATGCCCTGAACCACTACTGTCTGAAGAACATGTCAGATAAGATACTTGACTAATTTAATCGGAATTTTAGTCCTCAAATATTGTTTGAGCACAGGCTTTATTCATATTCTGAGTACTCATTATAATAATTGCAGCACAATTCAGAGACTTCACTTTAAGAAAAAATTTCCTTTCTTCCTTCTGTGATATGGTCACATTTGCTACTTAGACCAAAGGAAAAAGTAATACTTAAAATCCCTCCTTCAGCATAACAGAAATCAATATATCATGACCCTTTTCTGTCCCTGAAGCCCCAGGAAGGTGTCCATGGAAGAAACTGAAAAGCCCTGCAATAGACTTCCTCATTATTTCCTACACACCTAATGTGTCTATCAAGCTGGTAAAGCCATCTTCTTTGCTTTTCCTCTCTCTCTCTCTCTGGAAACATTGCCATTTCCTCTTTAACTCTGTTGATTTACTCTTTGCTTGGGAATTTGACCCCTAAGTAACTTTGACTATCAACAAGCACTTTTATGCCACTGTATGTTCTTTCTCTCTCCAGATCTCAAACTAAAATCTTGGCCATTTCAGGTGGGACATTGGAATAGGTGAAAAAAAGTAATTTTCTCCTATTTTATAGTTAGTGGTGTGCCTTTCTCATGATTCCTCTCTTTGGTTTGGTTACCTGTCATTTAAACATGTATTACTGTTCTATTTGCTAAAATATGAACATTAATATTTTTCTCCTCAGGCTTCATTTTCATACTCAAATAAATAACTAGGGTCAGCAGCAACCAAACAGTTATGCTCCTCTCCACACCTTACTCCTATCTCTTCTCTTAAATCTTCTACCTGGCTACATCAGAGAGCATTTTTTCAACTCACTTCCTGAAGAATTCAGGACTCTGAGTTAGGTGGGAAGATGTCTCCTACAGTTTAGGAGAAAAGGTAAAGACACCAGGATGGGACTGCAAATGACCAAGTGAGGGATGCATCCAGCACAAGTCAATGGGAAATACCGAGAATGGTGAGTTTTCTGACTTCTTCCTAATTATTTTCAGGTCGGTGACTTCAGATAGGGACTTAGCAGCATAACCTTGTAATGCCTTCTGGTAACAGACCAAATATTGGTTCTTCTTATGAACTCAGCAGTGTTTCTTATTTTATTTTATAGGAAGAGGATGATGCAACATATATTTTCTGTAGCAAAATACAGTTGCTATGGGCATTCTGAAAAACAAAATAAAATTCAGTGTAGTCAGGTTGCTGCAAGTTCTTTGTATTACATTTTGAATAGTTTTCTTAATCTTCTGTCTAGATCTATCCTTAAGACAGGTCACTATTATAACCCTATATGTGTTTTAAATTGTCATTGTATTGGTGAGAAAGTTGGTATTAAACTGGGTATCTACAATATTTTGACTGTAATTTTCTTGCCTGTTTGAGTTGGAAAAAGTAATCTGTACTTATTTGTTAAATAAGCTATGTTTAGCATTAATAATCAATATATTTCTGCAATATGTGAACTGTAGCCTGCATCAGAAAAGCTGTGAAGAGAAAAGGAGGAAAGGTCAAACAGCTATACTGAAGTTTGTATAACAGAGTTCAAAGAGCAAGATAACATTCCCGTGCAAGTATTCAGACAATATATCTGGGGTTTTAGAAGTGTGCTGCATTTTTATGAATGTTCTCGTTTCAAAGCTTGGATTTTCATTTTCTTATGCAACCATTAGGCAGGTGTTAAGAGGTACACATACTGTGAGAGAGTAGGGGAAAATGCCCTAAAAATATCAACAGTGAGCTAAACAATTTCCTTGATCTGGGTGCCCTCTCCCATTCAATTTCTGGCACATAAAGTAAAATGTAACCTGGAAGGAAGAATGTGGTTTTGCAAAAGGCCTTTTTCAGAATGACTGAAACTGCCAATTGCTCTCTTTGAATAACAATGGACAAGAACCAACACTGGGATTAGTTTCCATCTCTTGTAGCAGGATGAAGGGAGAAGCAAGTCCAAACCATGAGATGATGACGTTAAGAAAGACAATAAATAAAATCTAATTAATTTATCTTGACACAGTTAACTTCATTAAGGTAAGTTTGAACAAAGTTGAACATACCAGAATTTTAGCTAATAGCTGCTTTAATATCTCTCTTCATCTCTTGTCTCTTTTCAGTACAAACATTCCACCTGTGGCCTCAGATTCTCTTCCAGCTGTAACCTTCAAGGTTAACCTCCTTCTTTGTTGTCCTCCCCTACAACACTTTTTCCACACAGACTTTCTGTCTATGCTACTGAAATAATGTTCTTCACAATAGTGCCTCCAAAACACATTCCAGGAACACACAAACCAGGAAATACATGGTGAGGCTGCTTTTCTCGTATTTTGTCTATATCTTTTCTTTCCCCCAGGATTTGCTCTTTGAGCTTACAACAGGTCCATGATTGTGTCTGCTCTAAAAGTGATGAGAATCCAGTGCTGGCTGCCAGTGGCTGTCAGACCTCAGACCCAGGAACAGATCTGACAGGTTCTCTGACAACACTTATAATTAATAATATTAGTTAGAGAACTAATTAGGTGTCATTTAGGTTTTTGCAGTGTAGTTTGATCTAAGAAGATCAGCTGTGCTGATTTTAGATATTTAAACTCTAAGATTTGCATTATTGTTTATCAAAATGAAGTAAAACCTTATGATAATTTAATAAAAAACAAACCCAGACATCTGTCCTGCCTTTTCTTTTTATGGGCATCCAATCTCTCATCTCAATAGTTTCTTCTGTTATGTTGCCATGTGCTAACTAGTGGTTGAAAGGCCGATAATGTGACTAAAATCTATGTAGGCATCATGCAAACTGAATCTGCAAAATGAACCTGAAATTTTCTGAATATAACTCCATTAAGACCAGTGTATCGGTTAGAGGCTGTATTGTGTGCTATCTATACACTGCTGCTTCCCAAAGCAGAAGAGTGCTGTATTGCTGTGCTCACACAAGGCATGACTGTCTAGATGGTAGATTGGAATCTATTCTGTTTAGTTCATACATATATGATTTACAGTTGCCATTTTTGCTTGGACAGTATCTTCATGGTATGTCACTTTCTCTTTCCTTTGCCCAAGTCTTTCTTTTGGTGAAGAACATGCCTCTGATAATAAAGTGTATGTTGCTTCTCCAGTGTTTTAGAGTTTAAGCACACAAGACACATTAAATTTTATTAGCATCATCTAATCATGATATAGGCAGAGATCTGATAGATTATAGATTAAAATGAAAGATTTCCAGTGCACCTGTGTTTGTATATTTTTTTCTTTTCTTTCCATTATTCAATAGGTTGGAGAGAAATTCTAAACATCTGATATTTCTTTCAAGATAATTGACAAAAAAAATGAATGAAAGAAATGTCTGCAAGTGAGGTTGACCTCTTCCTCTATGTTTCTTTTTTTTGGGGTTTCTTTTTTTTAAACCATTCCATAAATCTATTCACATAAATTCTTCTGGTTCAGAAGTTTCAGCTGTTGACTGCCATGAAAAGGAGCACTTCATAGGTAGTCAATGAATCACTTAAATTTTCAAATTGAGAGTGACTCTCCAAATTGGTGCTGATGAGCAATCTGAACAGCACAGGTTCTGAAATCATCACTCATGCTCAGTTGTACCTCACTTTGCAAACAAGTATTTGAAAGAGGGAGGCTGCTTATGGAGTAAGGGTCAATTTTGCAGCAATGAATTTATCATAATTTACTTTCATCATGGGTTTTAGAGAGCGCTTTATGTCTTCCAAGTAATGCTATTTTCAATCCCACAGAACAGACAAAAAATATAGCCTCTGTCAATATTTGGAAGAAACCCTCAGTACTTAATGACTTCAGAAGATCCATGTTATTTTATGTTGACATTTGGTTTTCACCAAAAATATAGGAAATGTTTTGAAAAACTGGTCATGAAGCAAAAATCAAATTATTCCCATTCCTTCATTTTAATGTTATTTTCTTCTTCACCACATCCAGTATTGTCTCAGAAGCACGTCCTTAGCAGACTTTGAAAGCAGTGTGGCAGTTTCTCAATGCTCATTCATAATACCACAATTCAGTCTAAGAGACAGGATTATGTGTAACTTTCATGCAAAATAGCTGGTTGTATCTTTTATGTCAACAGGAACATGACAGCAATAATAAATAGGATCCAATGCAGATAAAATTAACTAAATTATTTAAGAAGTCACATGTTGGCTATGCAGTGCCTGACTGCATTTCCCAGAGAGCTGCACAACTGAAGATGAATTTTATCCTATCTGTTGTTCAGTAGTTGCTAAGGTCAGCAGTATATCCCTGATAAACCATATGCAGACTGAAGGAATCCACGTGTATGTCATACCATCTAAATATGTGCCGTGCCAAAGTTAATAATTTATTCCTAACTGCAGAAATCTCTTGAAAATATCCTTCTTTTTTCAAGGAAATTGGCATTTATGCTTATTTCCTACGTAAAACCACAACTCCTTCAAGCAGACTGGACAACATTTTCACCATAAGCCTAATGGCATCTGGACTGCTGAAGAGAGTGTATTTACTCAATCCTTTTTCTTATTAAAGAGTATATATATATATACATGACATTCTGAGAGAGGTGATGTCTGAACTGAAATATAGAAATATAGAAATATAGAAATTTCAAAATACTAGAAGCTCATTCATGATAAGAAAAAATATGGTTATCAGAAGTTACTTTGATGTTTAACCTGTGATCATCACCAATCACAAGACGAAAATTGAAAAGCTTTGCCTGCTGTTTAATGAATCAAATTTCCTTTCTCTGAAAGTGAAACCTTATACACCAATGCCTAGCTGATCATGAATAAAAGAAATTGAAAATCTGAAATATTATCTCAAACTTAGAATATTGTGTAGTATCTTTTATGCTTATTTCAGAGCACAGAACAATGTAGTCAAAAGAATATAGCTTTTTAGAATTCAGAATGATGTAAATTTTGTGTTCAATTCATAATTTTCAAATTATTTGTACATAAACCTCTGTTTTTAAATGAAAGCTCCAACATATTTGTGTCATCTTCTCAAATGATAAGCAATATAATGGAATTATACATTTGTCCTTGATGATAGAAATAATATTCAATTTGGGCATGCAATTATGTGCTCAGTTGATTCAGGACATGGAACTGTCCCCAGGGCTCCAGGCTGGCTTAAAGCCATTTATTTCAAACAAACAACCATGTACCTCCTAATATCCTCTATTGCCTTGGCTGAAGAACATGTCATACCTCTCCTCAGCAAACAGAAGTGACAAAGTTTGAAAAACCCTTCCTCTTCCGCTGTGCAGAGAGCTCTACCTGCCAGGAGAGAGCAGAGGAATGCCTTAGGGCAGAGCATTGGCTTAGTAACTGATTTTAAGCCATGGTTGACTTCAAATCTAAAATTTAGCTTTGCAGTGAAATAAAGAAACCAGATGGGAGTAGATGGGGAGGAAAGAGCCTCACAGGTTATTCTAATTGAGAATCTCAAGGGTTTTTACCTTTGCTCAAACTCAGATATGATCCTGGTATAAACCAGCAAAATCACTTACTTGAAAAGGGTAATACTGACTTCTCCAACTGAAAATCTGATCTGTAATGTATTTCGTGTCTTGTCTTTCTCAAAGTTTATTGAACTCATCAACACTTAGAGAACTAGAGAAAAAATGACTAGAAACCTTTTCTGCCTTCACCTTTAATTTAACAGAAAAAAGCTAGAAGTTTTCTTTTTTATGATGTTATGGTCTGAGAAGTCTCCTGCTGGGAATCTGCCCTGCAGCTTGATAGTACAAACTTTGGATTTTTAAAACCAGCTGGAATATCTGGCCTTGCTACTGACCTATCTGTTTGAAGAGTGAGCATATTAGTTGAGGCTAAACTTTTGTTCACAGTGAATTAACACAGTTCAGAGAGAAATCTCCTGCTGTCTTAATGACCCAGGACAGCATACTGATGGGAAAGCTACCTTTTTCTGAAAGCTAATATCTCTCTTTCAGCTTATTGCTGTCATATTTCATATTGCTATTCTCACAAAATTAACTGATTTTTCTTACTTTTATAGGATCTTTTACAGACCTATGAGCTCAACTGGATGTTATTTATATTTATAACAGTTTTTATTGAAAAACATTTTGGTTTGTGATATACACATTTATATTAAATGTATAATTTTAAGTGATTCTTGTGTTTGTGAATTATTATCATCCATAAAATTGATGTCAGCCTTAAGTGTAATGGACCCTGATACTGGACCAAGAAATAGCAACAATGCAAGGGGAAAAAGATGCAAAATGTTCTTGTGCATCTCTCCAGCAATGTGGTCAAATGAATGATTAGTCAGAAGTGCCCCATGGACTGTGGATCTCCTAAGAACTTTGGTTGTGCAGCCTTGACTGACATCTTTCTGTACTCTCTCTTGAAGAAAACACTGCTTTGCTGATGGAAAGCAGCAGTTTATAGCTTACCTTGGTGGGGTGACATGGGGTTGCTGTCTCATGCACCCCCATGCTCCTGGAAAGCACCCCCTGCTCTCTCCAGGCCATGGCTAGGGCTGGAGAATCACTGCTTCTCTGCAGGAGTGTCTGTGTAGTTTATTTGCCCAACAAAGCTTCAGATCTGCTTTTGTTGTACCCTGACAGTGCATGAGCTGCCATGCATTCGTTTGTGAGCAGTTCTGTCCTGCTCCATCAGGGAGAGGCTGTAACCCAGGCTGCCAGAGCACAGCCTCTGCCAAGGCTGACAGCCAGTGGGCACCTCATGCCTGTTGTGGTGTCTTTGCCTGGTGACACCTGGACATGGAAAGAAGCCAACAAGCACCACTCAATTGCTCTCATCCTCAGTTACAACACCCCACTCATCTGTACTTCTAAAACAGATCATATCAACTGGGAACAACCACATCTTCTGGAGAAACAGTTATGGGAAAAAGCATTTTGCAGTAGGTATTAATAATTTTATTTGAGAAATATGGGGTAGCAATGGTAAATGTAGTTGTCTGTAAACAAATGCTTCAATTGAATTAATGGCTTAAATAATTTTTATAGCATTAAGTTTGGTGAATACTGAAATTACAAAAGTAATCTGGCAAGTCAGTAAAAGGTTTTTTTTATTTACAGTGATCTAAAACAAAAATATCTGCTGCTACTGTTCTTGTTCTTTATATGTTCCCTTCTGTGTGGCACATTTTTTTTGCTTCTTACTGAAACACAGTCTGTGCTGAAGACCATAAAACAACAACTTAATTGCTGTGTTGATGCTTTCTTGGATCCCACTGACCTTCTTGGGCAGCCTATGAGCCCAGTCAGAATGTAGAAATTTGGCACACCATAGTTGTGTGAAATGCTCAGGGACAGGAGAAGGACAGGAAGAAAATGTAGAGCTGATGAAAGAGAGAAGAATCAATTCACCAGCTTGATGGCCATAAATATCCTGACAACAAGTGTTTTCTAAATAGTTTGAACTAATTCAAATGACAGCCAAATAAACAAACTTTAGTGTTGCTAAACGTTGAAGAAGGAATAATTTCTTTCCCTCCCTTTACAAAATGAGTTAAGTGTACTGAGAGAGGGAGACTTCCATTTCTCCACCCTTGCCTTGGATTCTTGGCTGATTCTGTTCTTCAAACAATAGACAACACTTCAGGTGAGAGAAACAGAAAACAGGGAAAATTAATTTCTATCGTAATAGCAAAAAGTTCAAGACTGTTTCCAGAGAGATTACTGCTTTTCACAGGTGGTTGAAGCTGCTTGGCTTGCAGCCCTTATGTGTTATGCAATCCAGGGAGCTTCAATTGCCTAAAACCTAAAAACACACTGCCAGTCTTATGATTTCATTATAGTGTGGGTTTGCTAGCTACTTCTCTTTTTTTTTTTTCCCAGAAGAATTATTTACCATTTTCTGTATTTGGAATAGATGGATAATGACGAGTAGGATATCAATGTATTAAATCTGTTTACTAAATTGTTACAAATATTTTTTTAAACTCTGCACTATTTACCAATATTCTTTAGATGATATGTACAGATACTGATATAGACAATGTAGTTTGTTCTCTCTTTGAGTTTGGTTTTGTAAAAGCAGAAAGAATTAAAACATATTTGGAATTACATTATTTGATCAACGTAGGGTTAGTACATTTTCAGATCCACTGTTTAATGTATTGTTAAATAATAAAAACAAAACTGTACTTCCAGTAAACTGCTAGTGTTGACCCTCCAGCTATCACTGGTTTTACTTAAGAGTATAAATATTATCAGATGTGTAGACATCCTGATAAGAAAAGACCATAACAGAGCTAAAATCCTGAAGAATTTAATTTAGAGGGAAGTGTTGAAATCTTGAATTTACGCATGATTTTCTAAATGGATGTTGTTCTTCTTAGAATAAAAAGAGAAAATACATTTAGGTTAGAAAAACAGTAGTTATATAAGCACAATGAAGGAAAGAAAAATACATGCTCATTGGGAATGATAAGTTTAAGGATTTATTTTATGTGGAATGCTTTGAAAATCTACAGGAATAAATTCTTAAATTATTAGGAATATAAATGAAATTTGGCAGTTTTTGCAATTAACATAATTCTTATGCTACACAGTCAAGACAGAAAGGTCACTGTTATTCCATCCAAAGGAACAGATGTGTTTCTGTTTCCTTGGTGGATTGTTTCTCAATACTGCATTAATTTGGGCATATGCGCTCCTGAAGGAAATCCACCAAAGGCTATAACATATCTATATATTGCTGGCAGTGTTTGTCAATTTTCTCTCTCCATGAAATATATCAGTTTTTGTTAAGGAAAGTAGCTCCCCTAAGAACAACAGAACTCTCCATGCTCCATAAATGTTATGGTGAAAATCTTTTCATTTTTGCAGCTCAGCCTTCGAATCGCAACTTGGTACTAGGCTTGGGAAATTAACAGGTTGAGATTAAGAAATATAAAAATACTGTCCTCCTAGGAGGCAGTTGGGTTAGTGTTAGCACCTCTCCAAAGGGTGCCTTCTGTCTCTTAAGTTGCATAGGCACTTCTCTGATTTCTGTGTCTCAAGAGGGCGTAGGATTTTGTAGAGCAGTGGTTGGATTGATGCGGACACTGAAACTGGCTTCAAAGCACATGATGAGTTTTTGGCAGCTCCAGCATTAAATATCAGCTTAAGATAGTGGAATCTTCTAATTCCTGAGCAGGCAACTGGGTATTCACTCACAAATGAGCTTTTCCTTCTGTTTTAAAATAATCTGATGTAGTACTTTAAGGTGTACAGCTCCCAGCCTTTCTTCACTAACAGGGAAAAGAAAATTAATTTAAGACATCTTCATGTTTTTGCAATATTGAAAAATAGTAAAGTTGAGTCTTTAGTAATTTGAAAAATCAAGCAAAAGGATCAAACTTTTAGTATGACCTTTTATGCGATTCCATCTGCAGCGTCAGAAGGAACAGTACTTTATCTCACTGAAGCATATGACCTTGAGGACCTCTTTGACTTGTGAGCTTGCTGCTGAGACCTGTGTGTTATACTGTCTGTAAAAATCCTGGGAGGAACATTTCGTTTTCCTTGCTGTCAAACCTTAAAGTTATCTAATCGTCAAAATTTGTCATGTACACAGAGAATTCAAATGTGTTGGAAAAATAATGCAGCTCACCTTCTTAGTTGTGTTTAGTGTTATTATGAAACACCTAGTTTAGAGAGATCTATCTTCATAAGCTACTCCCTCTTTATCTACATGGTTGTGATTTCTACATTGCCAATAGAAGACAAATCACTAAGATTAAAAAAAACCCTTGCTAGTTAGGAAGACCGGATTTATTTGATGCTAAATTTAATATTTGAATAGTCTTATTTACTGAGAGTACACTGAGATCATAAACATGTTCATGATTTTTCAATCTGTTTATGAGTATTTATTTTAATGTATTATTTAATATATTTACCAGGGGTACATGTTTTGAAATCAGCAAAAGACAGAATGTCTGAATCCCACTAACAGCAAATAATAGCTAATCTTTATTTAGGTTTGATTACTGTACCCAAGGCACAACGAAAAAAATAACATCTTTTTGAACATTGAAGGGTTTGGGCAGAGTTGACAACAGTGACTCTTAAAAGCAGCTCCTGGGCTCTTTTCAGTAAAGTTTCATTCAGTCAGTTGGAGCTTTCACAAATTTGATTTAATGGGGGTCCAACATTTTCTCTACAACTTTAACAAATTGAATCACTTTTACCTATGTGGTAGGTCTGGGTTCTTATCCAAATTCTGCCTGGGAGGAATCATAATTGGTATCACTAACTAAAGAATTGATGCAGTGACATACAGGCATGTTCCTAGGTGAGCCAGCCAGCCAGGAAACAGTGGAGCTGGGAAGCCTTTATTCAGACTTACTTCAAAGATGCCAAGGTTTACTGCAGCCCAGAGAACAAAGTGAGGGTCTAGCATGTATAACCCAAAAGGGAGACAATGCATAAAGAAACAGTCCTATTATTTTGAAAAATAAAATCTTGAATGTTTTTTATACACAAGCATTAAAGAATGGAAAATGGTTCTTTTTCTTTTGTAAGTCACTTTTAAGACTTCCAGCCATTAAAGAGAATTTTGCCTTAAGAAACTACAGACCTACTGCATTTTAATGGCTTGTTTTCAGACAAAAGAATTTTTCACTTTGATATCAGTTTGAATGCATTAGCAAATTTGTTACTGGACAAAGCCAGCAAGAAGAAACAGTATTTAGCAAAGTTATGTGCTGGGATAAGCATATAAAGGTTAAAGGTTGTTGTGTGCATCAGGAAGATGAGATGGTTTAACTCCCTAAGTTTCTTTTTGCTCTGTGATGTCTGCCCAGAACTGTATTAGGAGTACTGCCAAAATGGAGTCTTTCAGACAGGCTTCTCTTCTCACCTTCCTGAGTTGGAGGTTTAAGCCTTGCTTCTGCAAGAGTCATGAATTATGATTCTTGTGGAAGCAAGGCTTAATCCCCAATATATGCAGGAAGGCGCTGTGGACAAGTTGGGATGTTTTACAGGGGCTGTTTAACCCCCTTTCCTAAAGCAAGCTCCTGGAGTTAAGATGCTGCCACATTCACAGCATGGCAGGGACAGCATTTCTTTGTCCTAGAACCTCCTTGAGGGCCAAGGCGCAGTGACTTTCCCAGGATCACAGAAGAAGAAACAAATAGGTAATCAGGGAATTGCATGGAAAACTCCCAGATCTGTAATGGCCACTAAGTGTACTTTTTCTTGTCATCTGACTGTATTTATCAGCTGCATGTGACTCTCCAGGGTAGAAACCACCATGTTCATCATGCTATCAACAGTGACAAAAGGAAAAGATAACCTCTGAAACAATCCTTATTCTTCTTAAAACAAAGACAACTCTCTCTTTGCCTTCTGCGAAAAGAAGCTGATAAATATGTCTTTTTGTCCTGTTCCACTCTGCTTATTCAGAAACATGTAGGCACTGAACTGATATCTATCTGCAGTATTTTAATATAACTGTTGAGGGCAAGGAGTGAAAAAGAACAAGGACAAAAAACCTTTTTTCTTCAGTCGCTCATAACGGTGCCAATGGCAAGTTCTGCTTTAATAACAAAAGGAACACTTCTGCTGCCTGTTGAAGCAGAAAGAATATATTGCTGAAGAAAATAAATCAATGTAAATTACTTTAAGTATCCTGCATTATATTACTCTAAGTCAGACAAAAAAAAAGGTGAAAATGATGCTGTATGAGGTGGAGAAAGGATGTAGCTAAATAGAGAAAGGCATGAATTATTTAAAAGCTAATGGATGACAGAAACAATTCAACAGAGTTGCAGATGACTTATGATCTGAGAATTTGCCTTACAAGCTTATAGAACATGAAGAGAAGTCGTTGCATACTAAGGCAGTAAGGTGATGTGAAATAATGAATTAGAAGGAAAAGAACAGCAAAAGAGAAACCAGCATGTGTGCACAGTAGTGAGCTCTATGCTTCTTTTGCCACAAGGTTTTAAGCAGAAGGCACTGACAAGTCCCAGATGCTGGGCATCTGAGGCTGTACTAGACTCTGTGTGATATCCTGTGTGACTCTGTGTCCAAGGATTCCTAGGTGATAGAGGGCTTTAGCTGCTGTGCAGTGCTGGGCTTTCCCTACCATGTGTGACCTGCAGTCCTTCGTCATCCCCTCCTTGGCCATTGGAGATGCCATGGACGAGTAGAGGGGCCTTTGTAATTGACTGTAGCTTTGCTCTGTCTCAGAGGATAAGGACAAGAGCTGCTCTGCTCCCTCTCACACAGAAGGGTTACTGCTGTGGAACATCAAGATGCCTTAAGCTACCTGGCACTGTTTCTGCCAGGATGCTGCAGTCAGCACATACAGCAGGTGGAGTGAAGTGAAAAAATTGCTGTGGTAATAAAGTGCCCATAAGGCTGCTGCCAAATCACTCACACAGCAGCTTATGGAGTCAGGGAGGTCTGTCCTGTCAGGAGGTATGGGAGCTTCCCTGTTGCCCCCAAAACACTGACCTTCAAAGCTACAAAAGCCAAAATTTCCTTATGTTTATCAAGTTTCAAGTGACTGCAGTACAGCTGCTTAAACACCATGCAGCCTCACTAAAGACGCCCGCTTTGTTATATCTTAGTGTGTAAATAAGAAATTGTTATAAGTGTAAGTTTAAGGAGTTGTGTAAGTTAACATGAGTGATATTACAGCATAGCAATTTTAAAGAAATCAATTGATTAAACAAAATATCATCAGGCAGATCAGAGAATAACTAGAAAGGAGATCTTGTGTCATAGGTCTAAATAATTATAGCAGCAGAAATTATAAATTGTATAAAGGATCATAAAATGGCTCAAGAATACCTTACCCAGCAAGTGTAACTCCTGTGCAAAGACTGCAAGTGCAAGTAAGAACAAAACTCAAACTAATAACCTGCATTTGCGTGCATATATAAATATATTTGATTTTGATGGGTCTACTTATCAAGTGAGATGGCCTGAGGAAAGCAGCTGCCCTTAAGTGTAATTAAACTGAAAAGGTGGGGTTTATTTATGTCTAAATCACTGGCCTCAATCAGACACCTGAGGTAATATGTAATCTATAGCTCAATAAGATTTGCCCCTGTGATTCAGCTGTAAGCCCTTGTTATGGAACATTTTGTTAGGGAAAATATGATATGATGTTGCCTACATCTGTCTGTCTACTTTAGATTGTTGCTCAGGGGATACTAAAGATGAGGAATGGCTAGCTTAAACATCACACTGATGTGATTTGTGCTGTTTTCTTCTTCTGAGATGTGCACACTTCTTAACTTTATGTTAAATCATCAAGCATTTGGCTGCAACTGGCATTTTTTCCAAGCTGTACCTGTACTATCAGCAATCACATTAATTGGAGTGCAATAGCAGTGTATAATACGGGCAGACTATAAGCAGGGCTCCATGAGAGAAGTGTGTGCCCATTTCGGATTGTTATCTACACATTCTGGTTTTGCTTTCTGCACAATAAGGGACTGACTGCACCTCCAGACTTCTCAGGCTACATCAAGATATATGAATGTGTGAAACACCTGAGGGAGAAGAAAGGAACAACACCATAGTGAGAAGAAAATTCCCTGACATTCTAGAAGAGTTATAAATATGTGTGTGAAGGACATTCAGAAGTAGAATAACCTTGGCTACCATTTTCACACTCATGCAGGTATTTCCAGAAGAAGAATAGTGATGAGTATAGGGACAATGATGAGCTGAGATGACAAAGTGTCGATAAGCCCCTCAAATTTGGCTTTTTAAAGGTCAGAAAGTTTTTAACATTAGAACATTGAAGGACTGGAAAATAGTACAGCACACGCTATAAATCTTCTAGCAGATGGATGCCTGAAGAAAGCTATAAAAGAAATCAGTATTACAACATACATATGATTGAATTTCAATGAATCATCATTTTATAGTGGCCATGACATGAAATCTCCATCTTCCTCTGAAATTGAAGGTTAAGAATGGTACACTATTTTACATTTCCTTGATGTTTATATAGAATTCTGAAAACAGCATGAAGGAAAGCAGAAAAATAAAGCAGACATATTAAAAACCTTGTAAGATAGCAAGGAAACCACTGTTCTGTTTCACAGAATATTGTTTTGTTATTGATATTTAGTGAACTAGAAAAAATCCCCACCTTAAATTAGTGCTTGCCTGCATTTCATTTCTGTAACAGTCAAGACTTCCCTTTTTTGAGAGCTGTAGCTTTATATATAACATACAATATGTCCAAAGACTTTTAGACTTTTGCCACCTGAGAACTGCAATACAGAATCACCATGAAATGCTCAGCCTGAAATGTTCACTTATAATAAAAGTGAACAGATAAAAAGGGAGAAGTTATAGTTTCACACATTTGTTACACTTTATAGACTCAGGCGGTCCATCTCATGAATCAGATCATCAGGATATACCAGTTACTTCTGCTTGTCTGAAAATCTTATTAACAGTGTATAGTGCTTTCCCTGTCTCTTTTATTGTTCTAAGGAAGGCTAGGTCACAATAAGGTCTTGTATAGAAATGACCCCTTCTTATTCAGTTGGTTTGGTTTGGTTCCATGTTTAGCTCATCCATGCAATAATATACACGGTTAAGTAGGATGGGTTTGTAATTATCGCTTTGCTCCAGGCAGCACAATTTGTCAAGGCAATAAAAGTGAGAAGCTGGAATGTAGCCTTGCTCACACCTCATCAGCAGATTGTTTCCTGCAGCCCAGCTCCTGGAGGAGTGCTAGATGTGAGCAAATCCATCGAGGGCAATCAAAATGCACAGGTAGGACTCAAGGCTGAAAAGGAAAACAACACTCCTGCCCAGACCTCTGACATCAGCCTTCAGTCTCATGTGACCTGCGTTACTGGAGCTGATATAGGGAACAAAACTACCACACAGACCTTCAAGGTCCAACAATTATTTTTCTGGGGTAATATTTACTCAAAAATACAATTAGGTTGATGTCATATAAACAAAATAAATTTTTTTTAATTACCATACAAAATATATGGGTAATTACACTCATCCAAAATTTTCTGTTATGACTCTATATTAGTTCAGGGTTATAATTTCTAAGAGACTTTTTTTTTTTTTGTCGAGCTATTGGTTCAGAGCCTTGGCTGTGTGGATCATCTCTTTTAAGTTGGCAACATAACCAATTTAACATAATCATATCAATCCGCAGTGTGAGCCAGTTAACAATATGAATTTAGCCTGGTACACTCTGCAATTTTTGGGAAACAAAGTATATATATATATATATAATATAATATATATACTTAATATATTTTAAATTAGTAGATTTAGAAGTTAGTAAAAGCTTCTGGAAAAAAAAAAGCCAGTTGAAACTGAGTTCAAGAGTTTACAATGAATTCCTCCCAGATAAATTTCTTCCCCTGTGTTCCATTTCACTAAAGTGAGAGATTCCATTTTATGGTAAACTAACTAATTTAGAAGTTTATTTAGCTATCTCTAAGTCCCAGAATGAATCCAGCATTTTCTTTGCCCTATTTCTTATTAATCTACAGGCCAGATGCATTATCTCACTTCCAGTTCCATTGAAATGAGAAAGAGGATTACTTTTTTAAATTCCCATTTGCCATCAGTGCAGCAGTCCTGGAGCATTAGAAGTCCATCTCTCCATTTATTTTTAGTGCTCTGATTATTGCCCACACTTTGGAAACAACTTCTGCAATATCCAGTGCTGCAATACAGATCTTCATTCAAGTATTAACTAGCCTATCTTGGGCTCATTTACCATTTTGACAAAATTAAATTGGTGAAGTTGAATTTGAGTTTTATTTGAGAACAGTAGAAATAAAGTGACTTTTTGCTGCTCAGAAGTTACAAGGGAAAGACTTATAAGGAAATCTTAAAAGGAAAGACTAATTCTCTTTTTAATTTTTTTTAATGTTGAGATAAAAGACAAGCCCTTTGATTACAATCCTGGGGAATAGCATTGCTTGAATTACCAACAACAGAATGCATGGGCCTTGAAGGCGTGGCAGTGTCTGTAGCCAGTACTTCAGGATTCCTCCCAGGGTTGTCCTGTACAGACACCTCATTACTTTCTGGCACATCTGCAAGGACAAAGATGAAGAATGCCTGGTTTTGCTGTTCAAATTACACTTGGATTTTGAGCCTCTTTGGGAATCAGACACTGCTCTTTCCTGATGTTTCCACCTATATTTCTCTTGTGTTCATTTACCTGCCCATACTCCCACTTTGACTTGCTCACCTAATTAAGCTTGGTCACTCTCCTAAATCCTGGGAGCTCTTGTTAGCACTCCAGATAAAAGGTTATGTTTTGCAGTTTGTAGTGTTGTCCCCATAAAAGCACAGAAGAAAAACTTGACCACTGGAAATCTCAGGCTTTGCAGTAGAAAACTTAGAGCTGTAAAGGACTTGGTTACAGCAGCTCCATGGTAACAGGTGAGCAGATAGAAGCGTCCTTTGCCCATGCTTCAAATCAGATAGATATGATCTAGCTGGGTTCATGAAGCAGGGTATCTGTGACATTACCAGGGTGAGGTGGTAATCTGACTTGATTTTAGGAGCTCACTTAAGAATATGGATTTTAAAATTAATTACTGTGGGTTCTTGTGTGTGTGCATTTTAAATTATTTTCCTGAGATTGTAAAGCACTTCAGGTGCAAGAACAACTTACAATTTTTTCTTCACTTTTGTTACTATCCACTCAGCCCTATTAAAAATCCTAAGGGTGTGTGCACTTTCAGCTGGAAATTTTGTCAAGCTGAACATTCCTGTGCTTGTTAGCACTGAAAAAAAGAGAATAGAAACTGTAAATAGGTGGGAAATTCACCTCAGCCTCATTCAATCGCATTTTGTTGTGCTTGCTTTGTGTATGGTTGCTCTGCTTCCTGTGCTCTTTTCCCACTGCTATGCCAACAAGGCTGATACTGAAAATGCAGCAGGGATCCAAATTTTGCCAGGGTAAATCCTGACTGATATGGATGGGAACTGGATTTTGCAGAGCCATTTATCACGGGGTTTCTGAGGCCAATGACGAAGTGAGGAGCACTTCATTGCCAGGAGTCAAACCATCACCAGCACTGTCACCAACCACCACAAGAAACGGTGGGGAGTGAGAAGAGCACATTTTATACCTGCTGGATTCCATCTCTGTTGTGACAAGGGCAGAGGTGGCTAATGGCCCCTGGTGTGCTGTACCCTTGAGGTTACCTGGTGGCGTGTGCCCCCTCCCTCTGAAGCCCAGCCTCTTGCCTTTGCCCACACTGGTGACCGGCTCTCAGCGGCTCCCACGCTAAAGCTTCCTGCGAGCAATTCACCAACTGGCACTCGCTGTGAGGATGTGCTCTTTTCCACAGCAACATGCTCCCTCATCACCTTCTCCTTGGGCAGTCATCACATCAGAAAACTCCCTTTGCACGCTGGATCTCTGTTTTCCCTTTCAATGCAATAGCATGTGCCTCAATGCAGGGAAATTCACTAGTTGCTGGCAAGATTTTCCTGAAGGGGATTGTGTCTCTGGTTAAATCATACATGAGCATGACACAAATTTTCATCCTGAATAAAGTTTTGTGTTGCATTACATAACCCCTTAAAAGAAGAGAGCAACAGTTAGAGCAGCACTTATATTTATGAGCCGTTTTTCATGGTATTAGCTCCACTTAGGCTGTAATGCTTCTCTGATACAGATGCTTAATCTGTTTTTATATTTTCAAGAAAGCCATGCAAATGTCATCTAATAATTCTCATTTCAAATCGACCAGCACACTCCCCCCAGCCCTTTGGCTAATCACTGTGATAGTTTTTTTCAGAAATCTTTGCTTTCAGATGCTGCACAGGATTAGCTGAGACCTTTTTGTTTGTTTGTTTGTTTTTGTTTTTGTTTTTGTTAGGTTGGAGTTTTTGTGTGCAATGGTGGACTTCAACCAGACTGGCAGCTGTGCAGAGGCAAGTTTTTTCCCTCCTTCCTTTGAATTTTTTATGGAATAACTGTAAAAAAGATGCTTGTGTATGGGAATTTTACCTATACTTTTTTTACTATTTACATGCCATTGCTAAATGCATAAAATATCTGAAACTTTAGCAGTGGATTTTGTGCTAATGTCAAAGATTAAATTAATTAAATATGGAAAACTAATTTCAAAATATTTAAAATTATTTTACTAAAAATATAAACAGAGTGTCATGCTACATTAAATCAACAGGGGACACACTAATCCAAGTAGGTATATATTGAAACCTAATGAAAAAAGTTTGCCTTTTATTCATATTTTGGGCTGCTGACTATGAATTTAGGTTCATGGAAAATGAACGGGAACTTCTCCTTTATTTAGATGAAATGTACTGCCCTCTATTTAATACTCAGAATCACCCTACAACAATTTTTGTGAAAATATTCGAGCATTAGTAGATAAGATGAGGAGTACTTCTTTTCTGAGCGTGGTTGTACTCATTCTTTTCCCATTACTACATGTAACAATTGACATTCATTTGCAGTACTTCAGCTGAGCTCTCTGCATGCTGCACAACTATTAATATCCAGTGCAGGGAGAAAGAAGGAACAAAACCACAGAGCTCAGAGTTTCTCTAATCCAAAGCATCATTATTCAATGTAGAGAGAGGTGACAGAACTTTTACTAAAACAACTGTGTCTATAAACCGTGGGTTGTTTATACATTATCTTAGAAGTGGGAAGCTGACAGATTTCCAGGCTGCAATAGGCAGTGGTTGGAGAGAAGACATGGGCTAGGCAAATAAAAGCTCCATACATCATTTAGTTCCCAAAGTACAAGGTGACTGTTCTAAACCATTAGAATAGATGACAGCTCGACTAGCCTCCATACAGCACTTCATTGCTTCTGCAGTGAAGGGTTCATCTGATTTCATTACTGTCTTACTCACGATCTCCTGTTCTGCAGCAGGGAGAAAAGTTTGGCTTTCCTTTGTGCTAAAGTATCTGCATGTTCCTTATTGCTCATGATGCTCATCACAGATACCTCAACAGGAATCCTGCAGGAATGCTTTACCTCTCCTCACTCTTAAGGCACCTCTCAAGTTAGGAAACAGCATACTGCGATGCAGAGCTTTTTCACATCAGCTCCAGGAGCTAAATTCCCAAGAAACTGTTTCCAGAGAAATGTGTACCTAAATCTATATATTGGTGAACTGGTTTCCTGAAGATGATGCTCATAAAAAATGACATAACATAAATGGGCAAGGGTGTTTTATGCCCAGTCTGTTGCTAGTAAAATAGCAGCATATATCTGAAAATCCACATCTTACTAGTTGTGGGAATCTAGCATCCTTGATTTAATTGTATATTTGAGACAAAGCCATGACCTAAAACTGCTTGCTACTTCTACAATTTCCAATGACACCTCTAGACCAGAAAATTTACATCCTTAGAAAGAATTTTAGATATCTGAATCTTATCTAAAAGATTGCAATCACTCCCCAGGTTTGTTGTGATGTCTGGTTCCTTCTAGGCAGAAATCTGCAGGCCAAGATAACCCCATAGCACTTGTCACCTTTCACTGACATGCTCACCTGCACTTCAGGTGAGGAGGACAGCATTCTGGGAGCAGATCTGTCAGGTCCTCACCTCAGGATGCAAAGTGTGCTGCAGAGATACAGAGTGAAACAACTTGGGTCATCTTTTATGGTCACAGAGAGCCCTGGCTCTGAGAAAGCAGCTGAAACTCAAAATACATGGTTGACAGCAACTGGAAGGAGCGTGAGGGAGTGCAAGCTGTGTGTGCATGGCTGCAGGAGGCAGGGGCTGTGCTCACTCGGCTGTGGTGGCCTCGTGGGGCTGCTGAGGAGATCCTTGGCTCACGCTCAGCACTGACAAGGCAGGGGCTGGCACAAGGTCAGGCTGTTTTATGGAGAATGCAAGTCCTCCAAGGTGCCACGGGCTCTTTGCTTTCCAAGCAGGAATGGCACCTGCAGTCCTCCAGGAAGCTTTCCCTGCCCTGGGCTCATCCTGCCCACAGCCCATGTTGGAGAGGGGCTGTGGAGGGGTCAGGCCCCCTCTGGAAGTAATTTCATCCACTGATGATACAGCTACACACAGTTTGTTTTACAGAGTTAGTTATTTTCAGCCACGCTCTGTTTGTAACCCAGACTGCCAGACTCATCTCTCCAGGAAGAGGATTCCTCCTGGGAACAGTTCATTGTGAAAATGCCCACATACCCACGAAAGACACACCATTTTCTTCTGGAAAGCTTCAGCCTGCCACTAAAAGAGTGGTGATATCCTGATGTACTTGTAGGCAAGTCAGAGCTGGAAATTTTTAAGGTGAAAAACTTTAATGAAAGACAACATTAATGATATGTAGTTGAACCTGACACTGAGATTATGGTATCTTTTGCTACTTCTCAAAAAAAAAATTAAGAACTCTTATTCAAACTGAAAATAAAAGGTCTAGTAATAAAACCAGCAGTCTAAAAAAAACCAACCAAACAAAACCAACCAAAAAACCCCACCAAAAAACAAACTAGACAGGAACAAGTAATATTTCTTACTAACAACTTCTAGATGTCTGAGGAAACTTTGTGCCACCCAAGCAGACAATAAACTAAATTTCTTTCAAGCTAACATTAGCAATTAACAAAATAGCCTTTTTGTTTTTCAAGTAAGAGCTACACCAAAGGGATTAATGCAAACTGCATGGGAAGAGTTTAATTAATATCCCTAAACACTATATTCCCAGAAACCACAGAAACAACAGACATCTATATTAATTAATTGGGTAAAATTATCTGCTTAATTAAATGGATGTAATTAAGAGTAATGTCTTGAGGTCTGTCTTTCAAAGTCCTTTCAATGCTTTAAAAAATATATCTCGGACAAGTTTTCATTAAAGAGACCAGAATTTTGTTTGATCAAAATGTCTAAGCAAAAAGTTTCCAAGACATTCAGCATTTAGCTTGAAAACTCATGTGGACAGAATCCAGTCAACAACAGGGATATCTACTTTTAAATAGTTCTATGAACCCACATACAGAGAAAAAATCAAGTGGAGTTTTTTTTCAGATAGAGGCTTATTTTGAGTGATACTGAGTGATCATGATGATACTTAAGCCAGAGCTTAAAGGAGTACAAGAAAGTAAAGTAGTGAGAATGTAGAATTAAGTTAGAGGTGAAGAACCAAAGGATAAAATGTAAGGCAGGATATAGGTATTAAAAATCTTGCAAGGGAAAGAGAATTGTATTAAAAAGTGTGAAATGTCCTACGGAGTCATCACGAGACCCACTAAAATGAGTTGTTCACAGGGGAGCAACTATTCTAGTTGGGAAAGAACTGCATCAGGAGATGAGACTCTGTTCCTGTCAGAAAGATACTTAATTCTACTTGGCATGCTCAAGTGTTTTCTTGCCCATAAAAAATTAAAAAGTCAAGAAAATCACTTAAGATTTGACAATAAACTGGTAGTTAAAAGACAGCTTTAGATTTATGATATTGTTTATATCAAGTCCAATCAGCTCACAGACTTGAATATTTTATCAGTGCTCCAGCTGTAGGGATATTGGCTGCTCTGATAAAATTAAATTGATTTGTTTCTCTCAGTTCTACACAAGCTACATCCTGCTTTGTCATATTTGGCTTCTGATAAAACACTACTGGCACACCATTCTGCCTCAAAATGCTGCCTGTGGCTCAAGCCTTTTTTCCCTAAGGAGTGACATAAACCATCCATGAGATGAAATATGGACTCATGTAGATTTAGAGTGCAGCTAGTGGTTCTGATGACTTTTTTTAGTTTAAAATTATAGAGCTGGGCATGAAGGAAGACCTCATGTGTTTTCACTCAGTTCCACTGGCACATGGTACCAATGCTGTACATAAGGATTCTTGCTGTACCTTTAGAGCATCTGGGAATACTGAAATTCCTTTCCTTCTGCATTTTCCCCTTCTCCAAAAAACCCAACATTCAAACCCAATGTTTGAATGCATTGCATCCACAAAGAAATTAGTAGCAGGTATCAGTTCTTGAGATCTCTGTCTAAAACATGAGAATTAGGGTTAATGCTACCCTGTTGGTCAGTAATATTTACTTCTGGAGATTTTTAGGCTTCAAGCAGTTCTCTGCAAGAAGGCAGAGGCACATGTCTATGGATTCCAATGATCTTTGAATAACAGTGCTTGCTGCTGGACTTTCTCCTCACTGGAGGCAATAAATTCCCTGAGATCACAGCTGTGATCTGAGCCAAATTTGTGATCTATCCCAGTTCTGCTCCTGATGGCTAACACTGTGGTCATAGGTACTGTGACTTTGTGCAGCTGAGATATCTTCTGTGTGAATATCAAATGTCTTTATAGAAAGCTTCATTGCTTAGCATCAGAAACTGATAACACAGCCATTGCTTTCTCCACTTGTATACACTCAAGGTACAAACTCTCACTGATGATCTGTGACCTGGACCATGGTCCAACACAGCCTGCTCTGAATGCTCCAGTCACCCACCTGCTTTGTGAAAATCTGCCAGCTCCTGACAACTGCTTGCAAAACCTTGTTAGAGATCCTATACAAATGAAATTATGCGTGTTACAACTTACGGTTTCTTTAGCTTATCCAAGAGGTTCTCTAATAGAATATAGAAATATTCTCTTGTTTTCCTTGGAACTCTTTTCACTTTAAAGAAAAGAATATCTCTTCCATGCTCACTGGCAAACCAGCTCACCCCTTCTTTTTCCATTGCTTCCACATTTGAAAGGCAAACTAATGGCTCAACTACTCAGCTGTCTCAGGTACTTGTGTAGTGAGTTTTTATGGTTTGAACTCAGTTGAACAAGAAAAATGGTGATTTTTGCAAAGCCAAATATCCTGTTCATTTTGTGCAAATTTAATTTGGTTTCAACAGTTTCTCAAAATACAGTGATTCAAATGAAGGACCACTGGGAATGTTAGTGAAACCACTTTTTCAGACACTTGGATGAAAATTTATGAATTGTTGAAAAACATTTCAGCTGGATTTCTGAGAGAGGGCTATATGCCATTTTTTTGGTCTGGATCAATTAAACCTGATGCTTTGTAAAAACATAAGAATAGGATTCTCAGTTAATCTCAGTATTTTACCAGACCTCTAGATTAATGTTTGTATATTTTTTAATGTGGAAATTTTAATTAATAAAAAATTAGAAAACCAGATGGAATTACAAAATAGCAACAGATTACTTAATTAACTTTTGCCTACTGGGATAAATAGAACATACCACAGAATATATCAAAGCAGACACCAATGAGACACTCTACATCCATTAGTATGCAGGAGGTTTTCCCTTCAGATAGCAGTTCTTATCAGACATAAGCATATGCCTATCAATCTTATTAAATAAACCCAGCAACTCCACATATCATAATCCACAGTATATAAAATCATGGCAAAAATCTGAAGAAGTGTTCTAAGATGCTCCCCACAGACCAGTGAGATCTCCCACCTAAGTACATGAGGTGGACGAAAATGAAAAAAGTAAATGCTATTATTTTATGAAGGAGTATAACATGTAAGTTAGTCTGCAAATACTAACAAACATCCTTCAGCTGTGAAAGGGCCTTAAACCAAAAGTAATCAAAACATCAGATTTTAAAATTGTTGACATATTTATCTGATCACATTACAAATACTCTGTCAGCTCCATTGCATGACATGAATTAGATACCTGGGTAAAAATAGGAGTGAATCAGATGAAGAGCACACCTGTAAACCCATAATAATATAAATATTCTTTACTTATATGAAATAATCCTTGAACTTATTGCAGAACTATGTAGACTTTTGTAAATTTCTCAGTTTAGTTTTCAAATATGCTCTCTGAAATAAAATTTTTTTCAAACAGGATTCCAAAAGCTCTACAATGACTTCTTTTGAAATGAACCCTAGCTGATGACTTCCAAGATTCCCAGAAAAACTGATGATAATTATTGCACACCAAATACATTCCTACATGATGTGCACTGATACCTTTTTATTTAATAAAAATGAGTGTCACCATATATATGTGCATACATTTGGTTATTGCTATCAGAATTAACAGCCTGCAATTTAACCCCAGCCTATTAGAAAAAGGGCTCAGCAGACCCACACGAATGGAAATGACTACTTGCCACAGGTTTTTAACCAGGCTTCAAGACAATGTGTTTGTTAGTACCTTCAGATTAATACCAGTTAGTTTTTGAACAGTTTTAATCTCATGCTAGATGATTTAAACCAGATGAAAATAAAAATGTGTTACCCAAAATAAAAGAATACAGAAAATACAGTATTGTAGTATTTACTGAACAAAATAACAAAAATCATGTTTACTTCTTTTTTAAACAGTGTTAAGTAATCAAATTTAGGCCATACAAGCATCAACAAGAAATGTAAATAACTGTACTATTAAGGTGGTATCTACAACTTTTTTAAACTGCTCAAAACCCAAACCCACAAATTTTGTATACCTCACTTAAAAATCATTCAAGTGCCTCACACAGTATGTCAAAAACTGGATAGTAAACGACTGCTATGAAACGTACATGCAGTACCTGAATTTTGTATTTCAATACCTCAGGCCCAGATTATCAAAGCATTTAGTTTTTCACTCCTCAGGGAAGCTCTGGGTCTCCTGAAAGGAGTAACTGGTTTTGGTAGTGTGAATTTATGGTGTTGTCTTTCCCTGTGCTGGGAGGGAAAGGGTCAATTTTACAGAAAGAATGGTTCCAATAGGCAGAAAGTTTATGGCACTGCAACTACATGAACCACCTTCCCTACACAACATAAAAATATTCTAAAATTAAGGATTATTTTACAACTCAGTGGAAATATGCAGTAATGCAATTCATTTCCTTTGTCTGGATGACAAAAATGCAGTCTTAACAGTCACAAGAACCCGCCTTGTGTTAGCTATAAAAAAAAATATATTTATATATATATTTATGCAACTACTATGTGCATTAAACAAAACCACTGTATGAATCAGCAGGGTTCAATAACACTTGTATCTGAATCTCTGGAAGGGGTGCATTGAAGTCTGTGGTGCTTCTCAGTAAGGACTCACAATGAAATGGCAAAGAATAGAAACCCATTTATTTTAAATCTCATTTTTCTTACCCCATTGCCTAAGAAATGGTCCATAAGCTCTCTGGCAGCTAAAAGGATCTGTTGCCTTTACTTCAACCTACTGCTGAGAAATGAAAAATACACCTTAATACAAACCTGATAATTCATTTTTGGTGAACACTGAAAATGAAAATCTGCCCAACATCATTGTGAACTCCCATGAAATAATTCCACCACTGTGAAAATTCTCTGTTGTCTTCAGTTCTTACCAATCTGTATATCATGAGTTGTTTAGCAGGCTGGTAATCAGCACTGTACAAGAAACATTGTATTACTCCTGGAAAGCATTTACATTGTGACTCACTCAGGTTGGCAGGTTAATTTCGAATTGAAAAGTGTATTTCACATCTGCTTATATAAATGTTGGAAAAAATCCTTTTTTTTCCTTCTTTACCTGTCTTAAGATACTTTTCTCAATCACCTGTGAACACTGATCAGTGCCCTTTGCACTGAAATGATACAGATTTTTTCCTCAGCCTTTGAGATAACAGAGAAGAAGACTTGAACCAAAGGGCAATACCCTTGCGCACCAAAGCTTTATTATATTTCTGATTACTGTGCATCCCCACACCTAGAGCAAATAACATGGCATTTGTGCCATAGTTCTGATACTGTAGGTGTCCCCTGACAAGTGTTCTGCATGAACCATTGTGTCCCAGTCCACTAACAAAAACTACTGTGCAGTAGTAATCTGGTATCTTAGATAGATTTTCTTCTTGGACAAAGTTTATCCAGAATCTTCTTTCTATCAGGCTACAGCAGCTTAGGGCTCCTTTTCTTTAAAGAGAGGCAAAATAAATGTCTTACACCTGTAGGCCAGTACTGGTGTTCTGTCCCAGAAATTTTAGCACTGCTCTGATACGATGAACCCTTCTTTCTCTCCCACTGGTTCCACTTCAGCATAGGCAGGATGTCCAGATCCTCTTCTGAATTTCATTGCTGGCCATCTGCTTGGACGTCGCTACAACAGCAACAACAAAATAAACTTTTATGAAGGGTACTACAATAAATTGTTAATAAAAAGATCTAACAGTATCCTGCAATTTTGACCTCTCATACTAAATCACACTCCCTGTCGTTGTTACAGGAATAGAAAGGCACAGTTCAGCAGCAGCAAAAGGCAGAGGAATGAATCCCTCTTTTTAAATTTGTGGGTAATGACTGTTCCCAAACACGTAAACAATTACCACTACTCTTAGCAATGAAGAGGATGAAATAGCTCCTGTCTAAAATGGTTGATTGTTAGATTGGTCACATAAAGAACTAATGATCCACTAACCTCTAGAGGATCTGGCCAATGCCCTTCCTTCCTAGCTCTGCATAGGAATTTTCTAACATACTCTATGCCATGGGAAAATATGTGGCAGTGTTGACAGGAACTTTAAGTGAAAAAATTATTTAGGATAAAATTCTGGCACGCTTATGCAGTACTCTTAAAATAATGGCTTTCTATTTTAAGTGCTATAATTTCTCCTTGAGTGGTTTATTTTGATGGTTCAAACAGAAGCAACATTTTTACTTAAACTCTTAAGAGCTTTGGGTACAAGAGCCTTAAGAAGTCCTAATAAATTTTTACTAGGTTCTTGGGTGCCTGCTTTAAAAACAGCTAATAAACAGAGAAAATAAAAAGTTATTTTCTAGGGCAGATAAAATAATTTCTGTATTATTATGATATCTCTAGGGAAGAAAAGTGTTTTAAGCAATCTGTATTTTCAAATGAATTAATGTCAGGTAAGGCTCAGATTTTGGGTGACCCCTCTGAGATTATGTCAAAGGGAATAGCTTCCAGGAAAATAGGGAAATTCCTTCAGAGAATCAGTGAAAAGAAAAAGTTTTCCTAAAAAGGTTTTTCCCTACTGAAAATTTTATCTGCCAAATATACTGATTTATTTCTCTTTACTGACAAGAGTTACAATCTGCTTGGAAGGAGGGTTAGAAGATAAGCAACTTGTATAGAAACATTGCAGGAAAATGAGAGGAGAATCAATGAAAACTGGTAACAGCCTACATTGTCACTGACAGCTCAAAAGCGAAATAATTTTTCTTTATGATCTTTCTTCTGAATATAAACACTGTATTAGATTTTCTGTCCCTATCATATCCCATTTTTACTTCCTTTCCGTCACAAAGAACACTTCATGCTGCTGAGGGGTGTTGTTGGTGACCATAGCACAGCCACAGCCTTGATGTTTTGTTGGCACTCACGGGGCTGTAGGGCAGGAGTCACTCAAGGAATCTCGAGGTGCCACTGAATCTTCTTGCCAACAAACCCCACAGCTGACTGCAGGCACAGCACAGCCTTCCTCAGTGATCATTGTTGAGAAGATACCACATAAAAGCAACTGCTTCCTTTTCCCCCCGTTGCAGGATCAGTTTACTTTTGAGGCATTCAGAGTTAAATTCTGTTTGGCAGGTAATTTAAAATCCCAGGCCTTTCAGTGCAGCACCTTCCAACAAAGTAGGAAGTCAGAACACTGTCTTCTTTAATGGATATCTCTTCCTAACAAGAAAATTTACTCTGTTCAATTTTGGAGAGGTTTCTTTATCCAAGTTTGATTCTGTGTGTTTTCAAAATTAGGAAGGACAGTTTGGTTACAGCTAAGGAAAAAGGGTCATATTCCATTCTCAGGCTTACTAAAGTAAATAAAGAAAAACGCAATTAAATGTAAAGGGTTTATTTCAGATTTACACTGGTACAAATGAGAAAGGAATTTGACAGAGAGGTCTCTAATGAAAAAGGAGAAGGAAATACCACTGGAAAACTAGCAGGAAAGAATAACCAGAATTGGAACCAAATGGTGACAGGTAAGGATGAGCTGGGTTTTAATATACTAAACTGCTCCTTAATTTAATTTTAAGATGTATCTATGATTAGTTACTACTGCATTGCTACATTGATGGAAGATACTAAATTTACCATTTTGTGCTACTTTTTGAAATTGGCCTTTCCAGATGATTAGTTCTGGAACAGACGTGTATCAGTTTTAATGATACCAAGCCATACGACATAAATATGGGCTGTTTTTCCAGAAATAAAGCAAAAGGCTTGAAGGTCATTTTCTAATATTGCAGTTATAGTTTTCTGCAGTTTCTTGTCACGTCTGAGGTGAGATTTTCCCTTTATAGTGATTGTTTAATTTCAGCTTCATTATGTGCATGTTGACAGTTTTAAGAGAGAGCACTGACAAACTATCAATTCATTGCCTTACGTAACCCCTCGAAAGCTGTAAAATATTTCAGCTTTAACTGAAAAATCCTTGAAAAGGAACTTGATAGATATTGGGAGACACAATGTTCCTTCAGTTACTGAAGCAGCTCAGGAAATACCTAATACATTCTTCCTCTTTTTTCTCTGTGGAGACTAAAAAACAGAAAGAAACCCCTACCCCAAAAAACCCAACAAACCAAAACACACCAAAGAACCCCACCAAACCCAAGCCAAACTGGGAGGAAGCAAACTGGGTATTTAAATAACTAATTCCCAATTTTTGCAGGGAAAAAATATGTTTCTCCCTCTGGAATCAGAACACTTAAAGGAAATCCTCTGAGCTGTAGCTGGGGAGTTGTAACTCCTTCTTCCTTTCAGTGTATTACAAAGCAGGAAAACAGGACTAGTATTTTTTTTTTTTTTCATTTCTGAAGCTTCCTTGAGTTCACTATTTTAAGCAATGAAGTTGAGAGAAAAGCACTTTTGACCCTACACGACCAGGATGCAGAAGAAATACATTGAGATGGAGGAAAAAAAAAAAAATGATACACATTAAAAGTGTTGGTTCCCATTGAAGATAAGATAAAAGGATAAAAATCCAGCAGTTGGAAAATCCATGGAAAGTAAGGTCTTTCCATGTTCTACCAAGGTCTACCTTTCATGTTTCCTACATTTTGTCTCTCTACACCATTGCTGGTGGCTGTGCAGGATGTTTGACTTCCTGCAGCAATAGAAAGACTAAAATAAGTATGTTTATATCCATCTTGCAGAAAAGGCAGAATTTACTTCTAAGGGAAAACCTTTTGTCTTACTTATGAGGAAAAACAAGAGGGTAGAAACTGGAGTAACTTCCCACTCTGGTTGCAAGGAAAATGTATTCCAAGTGTATTCTTTTTGATCAGTTTCTCCTTTTGACACCTTTCAGTATCAGGGATTTTTGAGCCTTATAGGGCCTCATTTGTCCATGAAAATCATATGATCTCATTTAGATATGTTAAAAAAGGGCTTGAGTGCAGTTAATTGAATATAATCCAAATAAAATTCAGTAGTTATGATCTGAACATGGTTTCTAGTGTTGCAGTCAATTTGTTCAGGGTTGCTAGCTGTAGACTATCTCATTTCCTGCTGAACAGTAACCAGTATTAGAAAATCAGTTACAAGAGGATGGGCAGTTATGTAAAGTTGGTATCTGAAGACTGATGCCCTGATTCTGAGAGTTTTTGACGCTGATGTTATCACTATATCTAAAATTTATGCCACTTTACACTTTTCATCTGAGATGACAATTTATCAAAAGCAACTGTAATAACGTATATTTTGTTAGCTGCAGCAATTATAAACTTTTATATTTCCATTCATACATTTGCATGAAGACAAGTTTCTACCAGTAATGGACACAAGGAACTTGGCAACAGATGTTACATATTTGATATTCTTACATCCTAGACTCTATCATCCCCATCCTTAGTCTGTATTTCCCTGAGTACAAAAATGGAATGAGAACAATTCTGTACAGATCTGCAATTTCAGAAGAGCAGTAAAGAAAAACAGTAATGCCCCTCTGTCATCTCCTCAACCCTGCCCCACACATTTTGTTCTGAAAGATTTCTAAAACACTATCAAAAGTTTCTTTGTGTATTTCAACCAGTATAAAATCCCAGAGTGGTTGTGCATGCATCAGCTCTTCATTCCTACTCAGCAGTAAACATGAACAGTGGATTTCATCAAGACATATGCACAATCTTTTTAAAATTGAATTTACATGAGTATAAATACTTGACATAACATGAGATCAATCTTTCAAAGTCTTAACTCTCTAGAGCTCCCTAGTAAACTCAATTTACCACTAAACTACACAAAAGCTGAAGTCATTGAGCACATTTTAGACTGAATGCTCTGGCACAACTTTGTCTCCTCTATCTATTGATTTTTTCTATATTTCAATCTTCCAAACTTCCAGAGGACTGGTTCACAGTGTCTCCTGACGGGCTGCATCTTACATTTCCTCTGATGTCAAATTTTTTGTCTAATTCAGGAGTAAAACCACATTTAAATCTATTTAAAAGCTTTACTCTTTAACTACACTTTGTCAAGAAGGCCTTTTTAACTCTGACGATATGGAAATATGCAAACATGGAGATATCCAAATTCTGGATTTATTGTCAAAATTTCAGAAAAACTATTATGACTTACTAAAATAGATTCAGAAAAAGGGGAAAAAAACTATAGTAAGGTCCAACCAAATGACTAAATGACTAAATGACTACATGTTAATCTGATACTAGTCAAGACCCATTAGTCTAAGCACTTGTCCAGTCTTAATCTGCCTCAGTAGTTAGGGCTTTGGTTTCTTGTGAGAAGTAAAGATCTTTCTGTTACCAATTACCTTGACCATAATGTGTATTTTTGTGCTCAAAGTTACCTGAAATTTGTGCATCACCCTTTAATCTCTTCTAGAAATACACAATTTATTTGGTAAATCAGTAAGAAGTGGATGAGGCTGCAAATATCTGAAACTACATTTCTGATATATATTCCCAGGAGTAAGGAAAGAACAACTGCCTGACACCATGTTAAACTCATATTATGAAGAAACTGTTCTCAAATAAGGATTGTTTCAGACTTAAGATTCAGTAGAGTCATTTACTGGCTTCCTTTATTTTTCCTTTCGACAGAAGTACTTGTTTAATGTATCTTTTTGTGATTTAAACCATCTCTCTCTAATGGTTTCTGCAGTCTTATGTTCATCTGAGGAGCTGGCTGCTGAAGGATGAGAAACAGAATGCCTCCTTCCTCTACACCTTTGACTTTTATTGTCAGTGTTGATTATTTATTTTAGTGCTTCTCCCTTGTGGTCGATTTAGGTTTCCCTTGCTGAACTGCTGGTTCCTGCTGAGCTGGATAAGCTTTGGAAAAATAACTTTACTATCAGTGCTAGGCAATGACACTGAGATCCATGACAATACTCCAAATGCCAGGATACTGCAGGACTTTGAAAGAAGAGAAAAATGATATCTATTCTCTTCTTTTTAATCATCATCTTCATGAAACACAATTCAGCCTGAACATCTGGACAAAAACTAATTGATGACCATATTAAGCCTATTTCAAACTAAAAGCATAATCTCCTGTAAAGAACAATGGGCCATATCCCAGAAGAAAACAGCAGAGCTGTGTGAGCTCCATCAGCTGGCTTAGACTGCTGAGGACCTTGTTCTTTTTACAAAAACCCTTCNTGTTGGTAGCGCGTGAGATCCTTTTTTTTTTAAAAAAACCCCTTTTTTTTTTTTTTTTTTTTTTTTTTTTTTTTTTTTTTTTAATCTGTCTCCTATTTACTTCTTGTTTGAAGACATACACTGCATTTGTGAGATTAATACAGAAACCTAAAAATGGTGCATGGAAAACATGGCTGGATGTTAAATCTGGCTCTTATTGGTGGTGTGCTCTTATAAGCAGAGAAGTAAAATGGTGAACCAGAAATGTTCATTAATTTCCTGAGCTCTGAAATACCAAGAACTCCAGAATTTTAAACTATTTTCTCTTATCATTTCCTTCCTCTAAGCAGACAGGGGATGGAGCAGAAGGTCAAAATCTGAAGAAAATCTACTGTTAGATGCGTGTGCCAGTGAATGTTTTCAGACACAAAAATACAATCCCCTATACAGCTCATCATTAAAAAAACCCCAAATAATTAGTGCTATCTCAGACCACCCCAGCTAGCACTCAGTATTTAGAAATCATCCTCAGTTCATGCTAACAGTCTTATATGCTGTCAGCTTTAAGTGAGGCAGAGTTAAATGACAGGAATGCAGATCCTTTCATGCTGGTTGCTCTTTATGTTAAAAAACAGTCCCAGGCTTATTTAATTTACTAGCAAATACATAATTTAAGTTAAATCAAAGACATAAGTTAAGTTACATCAAGGACATAAGTTAAGTTAAATCAAGAGGAGTCAAGGTGCATCCTCCATGCTCTGATCCCACACTAACATTTATTTGCTGAAGATCTGCAGCTGTTTGTTTCTTCCTTCCTCCCTGTCTTTTTCCTGAAGGTCACTCCCTGGCTCCATAGCACCAGTTCAACTCTCTGTGTGGCCATTTAAATGGATTCCTGAAGTTATCCATCTTAAACATCCAAGATGAAGTAGAACAAACAACAAAAAAAAGACATAGGTATGTGCATGTGTGTGATGTGTATAAGTGTACACGTATGTTTCTAAGCAGGTGAAACACCAGAATAAAGGTCTGGAACGCCTCCAAGGAGGCTGGGAACATGAAGGCAAAAGCTGTGACCTTCAAAATAGGATCTTAATTCAAAAGAATGTTAATTTTTAACTACAAACGCCCACAGTGCTCTTCAGAGTGTGACATATTAACTACTATTAATACATACAGAGCCAGTAATATGTAAGCTCTGAATTCATTCATATTCTTACAGCTTCAGAGTCCACATATGTTAATAAGTTTTGTAACTATAAGCTGAATACAAGAGAAAGGCTCTTTTGCCTGAGGCTAAGAAGTCCTAATTTGAAATGTCATTTTAGACTCCTTAAAATCCTTTGCCTCCAGAGAATCGCCAATATAAAATTTTATTCAGCTGTTTTCAAGCCTCCCATAATCATGCCTGGCAATGGTATCATTGTGTCCATCTGGGAAGAGACAGCCCAATTTTCCACTCCTTACCTTCATATCACAGAATTACAGAATCTGCTGATTTGGAAGGGACCCACAAGGGCCATTCAGTCCAACCCCAGCCCTGCACAGCACCATCCCCAAGAGTCTCACCCTGTGCCTGTGAGTATTGCCAAATGCTCCTTGAGCTCTCTCAGGCTGGTGCTGTGATCATGGCCCTGGGGAGCCTGTTCAGTGCTCAGCCACCCTCTGAGGGAAGAACCGTTTCCAGATATCCAACCTAAACCTCCCCTGACACAACTTCCTGCTCTCTGAAAGTTCCCTCCAGTAGAGGAAATACTTTGTATTTAGTCCACAGAAACATCTGCCTCTGGACTACCAATCTTGAAACTGAAATTATAATGGAAATTGTTGGTAAGTTACCTACAGCTTATGAAGAGCCATTAGAGGCTGCATTCTGAGTTATGTCAGGCAATCTTTCTTTTAGGAGTTGTATTTTTTGAAATCCAAAATCTCATTACATCAACTGGCTCCCCTTGATCAGCCAGTTGAGTTACCTTGTCATAAAAATCAGATTTGATAAGCAGGACTTTCCTCTCATGAGGCTGTGCTGGCTGTGACCAATGACTGCACTGTCTTTCAGATGTTTTTCAATACCTCCCAGAAAATCTTTTCCATAACTTTACCAGGCACTGAAGTGAGACTGACAAGCTTTATAGGGTCCTCCTTCTTGCCTTTTCTTGAAAGTTCAGACAGCTTACACCAGCTTCCAGTCAGCTGGGACTTCTCCATATTCCCAATACTGCTCAAAAATCATCGAGAGAGGTTGTGCAATAACATCCTCTTTGAGGATTCCTGGATGAATTTCATTAGGCCCCATAGGGATCCAGAAGGAACAGCAGATCCCACATAATTTCAGGATCAGGTGGGTGTTAATTATTCTCAAAATCATGGTCCTCCAGCTCAGGGCATCCTCAGTCCATCATCCTTGTTGAAGACAGAGGCAAAGAATGTGTTAAACACCTCTGCCTTGTCTCTGTCCCTGTTTGTGAGGAGAACATCTTCATCCTGTAACGAGACATGTTTTTGCACTGCCTAATATTAATATATTTGAAAAAAAAAAAAAAGTTATTCTCCCCCACAGCTCTGGTCAGCTGAGCTTTGGCCACATGAATTTTCTCCCTACAGTGGTGAGCAGTTTTCCCATGTCACCTGACCTTGCTTCCACTGGGCATACACCTTCCTTTTCCTCCTTATTTTTAAGAGAGGATTCCTGTTCAACCAAGATGGCCTTCTCTCTCAACTGCCTGACTTCTGACATTTGGG